>JAOTQE010084022.1:0-18631 GCA_025631205.1 Nesometra sesokonis
ATTTTAACATTATTAAGATCAGTGTTTAGTTTGTTAGTTACATCATTTATATCTTTATCAGCATAGTACAATGCAGTGTGTCATCTGCATACATGCTTATTTTTACATGTGAAACAGATTTTGGTAAATCATTAATATAAAGAACAAAAAGAAGTGGACTAAGTATTGATCCACAAACACTATTACACTTTAGTGAGTTTACATTTTTTACATTGGTAGTATGGGTGCGATTTGTTAAGTAATTTTCAAACCAACTACTGTGTGAGTCAAAAGATGAAAAGAAAATAATTTTTTTATTAGTATTTTATGATTAACTGTGTCAAATGCCTTCTTTAGGTCTAGCATTATTAACCCTATGTAGTTACCCTTATCTATACTACTTATCCAATCTTCTGTTATATTTATTAATGCTGAAGATGTTGAGTAGTTTGGTCTAAACCCAGATTGTTGTTCATATAGATTAGGACTAATTTGTGGGTATAATTGGTCAAAGACAATATAGCACAGTATTTGTGATACTTATTTCTCTCTTTCAGCCACAATGATGCAATTCAGTGCATTAGCTTCAACCCTATCACACATCAACTGGCAAGTTGTGCGTGCAGTGACTTTGGTAAGTATAAAACTACAAACAACTTTGATGTACATATCCAGGTAAAACTGTTGTTGATTTATTGGTTAGTTTTTTTTTATCATTGTAGTAAGAAGGCTGGGTAGCAATTAATGTAGTGAAAGTGGTCATGGTTCATAAGTAGCTGTTTGGCATGCAATTGTATATGACCTATAAATGTCAAGTGCTACAACTTATAGAAAGAGGGGAAATTTTAAATCAAATTTTAAGTCTTTTAACCACAAAGACAATAAATGACTTTTCGAGTAGGACATACTTTTTGTATTTGAGAGACTACCCATTTTGTCTCACTGTATAGCTTCTTAATGTAAATCAACAAACATCAAGCTAATGTTATCTGCCTTCCTTGATCTACCTTGATGTTGACACTTATTAAGCCTTAGGCTTTTGTGCCCCTTAGGGGCTGTTCACGCGACTTTTTTTCAGTGTTTTACACAGTTATTAACAGGTTTAAAAAAATCCCGGTTTCCTCCGGAATGGTTGTTAATTGCAGGCCGCCCATGGATTTAACACCGAAACAGCCAGATATGCCAACCCTGCAATTAACTGGATATTTTTTGCGGCGGGGAACCTTTTTTATGACTATCTGTTTTTAATCGCTTTACCAATATACTCCATTTGAACACACGAGTAACGAGTATTTTTTTCATATATATCGAGAGTAGTGCAGTTTTTTTTCATATTTATATTAATTCAATACCCTGAAACCTTTTATTTGTTGGAGCATGGGCCATTGGAGATCATTAGAAAGAGGGCATAAGTATGCTCTAGTAAATTTGCGGCGATCACTGCCATCTCTCGCTATTTGATATAAATTTACAATTTTATAAAATCTAGTACTGTAAACATTTCAATAGTGCAAAGTAAAGTTACTTGGATTCGTACAGTAGTGCGGCTTTTGGAAAACAAATAGAGTGATTGAAATCAACATCGCCTGTATCATCATCCGGTGTTTTTAGAATTCAGAGTTTTGCGCGAACGGACATACCACCTGTGGATAAAAATCGTATTTTTACCCTATGTTTTTTTTCCGATTCTTGCCCGAACAGGCCCTTAGTCAAAAAACTATCCTTAAACCAGTCATAAAGTGTTAACTTCAATGGGTGACAATATCAATGCACTTCCAGACAGGGATTTGAGTTTCATCAAACATCAAGCAACACATTTCCTTTTTTAGGATGAACATTTGGTTTTGAATCTTTTTATTTTATAGGTTTGTGGTCTTTGGAACAAAAATCTGTTTCGAAACACAAAATTCAGAGCCGCATCACGTGTTGCAGTTGGACGAATGATGGCCAATATATTGCTCTTGGTTTATATATTGGAAGTATAAGTATCCGGACAAAGGTTAGCCATACATTACATTGATAGAAATTGATTATGGACAATAAAATGTCATTTATCTCAGTTGGCTAAACTGATGGTAGTCACTGTGTTGAGTGCTAAACTGTGGAGATTCACTGTTGCTAAGCAACAACTACATCTATACAAATGATGCAAGGCATGTTAAAATCACCAAGTTGTCACACAGGAAGGTGATGAGAAATAAGCAAATAGACAACAGGAAATATAAACAAATACAATGGAATTTCCCCCCCCCCCCTTTTTTTAAAGCTTATAAAATGCTGAATAGGGTTTTAATGCTATCTCATTTTCTGATTTTGTGACAACTTGGTGGTTTTGCCATGTCTTGCCCCAAATGTAAATTATGTTCATAGGGTCCTATTGATTAGCTATTGTGTTTTGTCAATTGTTTCAATTCATCACCAGCAAATCTGGAGAATTGAAATGGGTTAGCTCTACCGGTTTGTTTCCAATGAATTGGAACACCTACAAATAAGCCCTTGCAAAACTATCAAGTTATTGCACAAGAAGTTACTGAGAAATAAACGAAAAACAGGAAATATAAAGAAATTCTAAGGAAATCTTTTTATATTTTGTTCCGTGACTTCAGTAATAATGTACAATTTTGATAATAACCCATCATTTCAAACCTTACAACAATTATAATATGGTTTTAATATTAACTCCATTTTAAAGTTTGGCTACAACTTGTGGCTTGCCATGACCTGCTCAATATGTTGGTTAACTGCTGTTGTGCCTAACTCCCAATTAAAATGCAGTAGCGAAACTTAACTATTTTATGAAAACCAGATTCTCAAAGTGTACATCATTTTTATTTTATGTTATGTAATTTATATTTCAGAATGGTGAAGAAAAGGTGAAAATAGAGCGACCAGCAGGGGGATTAAGTCCAATTTGGTCAGTCCAGTGGAATCCATCAAAGTAAGTAATAATGTAAATTTTCACAGATAGAATGTTTTTTTTATATCAGTATATCAAATGTTCATACTGTAACTTTTAGTCTACTCATCCAATGAATGTCATTTAAAATGTAGATTACAGCATACATTATGCTCTATTGGAAGGCACCAATTACTCTTATTTTGGATTTTCCAACCATGAGTCCCATGAGTTTCGTGGTACGACGACCAAATTTTTTCTGTGCAATTAAAACTTTCATTTTGTTTGTTTTTTTTTTTCAGGGAGGAAACTGCAGATATTCTTGCTGTTTGTGACTGGGGACAAAAATTGTCATTCTACCAACTCAATGGAAAACAGGTGTGAAAGAAGATGAACTTTTATAAGCATTTGTATAGGCCAAAAAGTGGTGTGAAAGGGAATGAACATAACAAGCATAAATAGCTTAGATGGTCATTGCCTGTAACACACTTTAAACATTAATTAATTGTGAAAAATTTAGAAAATTCAAGGAAACAGCATTTGTTTTGTACACCTGGACATATGTGCTTGGGGTATACAGTATTATTTTTATTCTGTCTGTCCGTCTGTCTGTCTTCAACTTTCTGTCTTCACCCATAGCAATTGCATTGTCAGAGATAGGTCTTTGATATGTGACATGTATTCTTTCCACAGTTAATCAAACTTGATCCCATCAAAGTTCCAATTTAATATTTTTAGTTATTTATGAAATTAATAGTTGATAGTTAATCCATGTGGCTGCTGTCAAGAATATAAGGAATTCAGCAGTGACTTAAAATCAGGCACGGATCCAGGGGGACCTGCCCCCACCCTTTTGACACACAAAGTAATATTTTTGCACACTCTAAAAGTGCACCAGAGAGCATCTGTAGGGAAAAGTTTTTTCCGGGCCTTACATGAGCCCTGGACCCATGCCTATTGCCATGGTAAAATCTCACACTTGTGTTTGCCCAAATTGACATCGGGCTCCCTCTTTTAAGCTCCGCTAGATCCGTCCCTGTTAAAAGGTATCCTTATAATTATAATTGCCTGTTTTTAAATGCTGGGGGTGGGGGACCCCCCCCCCCCGGTCCATGTGATGGTCCACCAAAGCTGAAGAAATATTAAAAATTACACAGCGTCGCCAGGCTTGTCTGGCCTAGCCAAAAAAACACCGTTTTCTAAGATTTACTACATTTTAAAATTTTAGATTGTAAACATTAGATCATCTAATGGCCTTTTTCGCCAAAATTCGTCCGGTGAACACCAGCTTAGTTCAGGTGAACACATCCCCTGCCATCTCCTTGAGGTTCACCTAAGCTTGGAAAATTTGACAATACAAAGAACAATTGTTTATTAACCTACATATAGGCGCGGAGCCAAGGGGGGGCAACTCCCTTTTCAAACCAAAAAATATATCTTTTGCACCGTTTTGGGCCACTAAAAGTGCACCAGAGAGCATCTATAGAGACAAATAGGACCCACGCCTATTGTTATTATTTTCCTGTTAAAACCTCACACCTGGCCATGTCCAACTTGGCATCAGACCCCCTCTTTCTATGTATGCGTCCTTTATAACCCCGTTCCACAAACCATAGGTCGCGGCCAAGGGCCGAACACTTCGTATATGGCCCGCGAACGTACTGGGTTGGGGATAATTTTCTGAGGCCAAGAAGGTATCGTTTCAACAATTTGTGCCTCTACGAGTGCACCAGAAAGCACCTAGAAATGAAAATTTTCCCGGGCCCTGGACCCACGCCTTGTGCCATCGATTTCCTAATCCATTATTTTTATAAACTATTTAATAGAGTCACTGGTTAGGGCCGCTACTTTGTGCTAGATTTAGGCTGCCATAAGGTTTGTGGAACGGGGCTCTATAAATGGTATTTATAATTTTAATTAAAGCTTGAAACCAAACAATTGTGCCTTAATACCCGTAACGCATTTAATTTAAAAAAAAATTCACATTTGGTAATTAACAAATACATATCTTCTGATTTGAATAGAGAAGAACTATATTTTTTTGCAAATCAGGCTCGGATCCAAGGAGGGGCCACGGGGCAGGTTCACCCTACCCCCACCCATCATCAACAAAAAATAATTTAAAAGAGTAAAAATTTAAAGCGAAAAAAGAGTGTCCCCACATATTTTTGAGTGGAATCCCCATTTTTTTTTTACAGTCCAAGATGCTCTGTATGAGCATCTAAAGGTTGATTATATTCAAAAATGTTCTATGGAAAGGGATCCTCCCCCTCTCAAAACCACCCTTTGGCGCACAGTCTTTGTGTGCCCTTCCAACTGTGGATCTGAATACTAATTTTGTTTAATTTGCCCTTTATTTTGAACACTTAATTTGAACACTGTGTGCTTCTAAGAGTGCACCAGAGAGCATCTATAGACAAACATTTTCCGGGCCCTAGGCAAGGCCCTGGACCCACGGCTATTTGTCATTGGTTTTTCCGATAAACTATCATGATGGTCCGCTTCTCAGGAAAAAGAACCCTCCCATTCACAACCCAGCGTACAGGCCTGCCCCTTTCCCCTCCATGGAACTGAATCTCTTTATAATTAATTTTTTCAGTTATTCGTCTTAATGACACATTTTAATGTTCTGTTTTCTTTTTTTATATTTTAATCACAGTGTTTACAATTGTCTTTTGGTTTCTAGATCAGTAAGGATAGAAATCTTGGCTTTGATCCATGTTGTTTAAGCTACACAACAAAGGGAGAGTATCTGGTTATAGGGGGCGCTAACAAACAAGCTTGTCTGTACACTAAAGAAGCAACTAATCTAGGAGTAATCGGAGAACAGAACTCTTGGGTCTGGTGTTGTAAAGTCAAACCTGACCAAAATTATGTTGTAAGTTATTAATAATAAAAATGTGTAATTCTTATTTAGCACAATTTTCTGATTTATAATTTTTGTTTTATTTCTCACAAATATTTGTTTTTTTTTATTTTAGGTCAAACCAACAGTGGTTTTTCTTGCTGTTTGTTTTATTTTGTGTCAAAACCAACAGTGAGTTTGCTCACCGCTTACAGGACGAGATCTTAAGGCATGCTTTCTAAACCAAGTCTCATTCTGAGAATAGGAGTGGCACTGTTAGTGTTAGGTTGTGGGGAAGAACCTAGCGTTCAGCCAGGTTTAAATCCAGGACCTTGGGATTGGAAGGCAAGCATGTTAGCCACTAAACTAAGATTGAAAGTGCTTCACATAAGGCATAAACAAATCTTATTTTATCCAAGCACAGCATTTTTTAAAACCTCAGTGGGTTGGTTTGGCCAACTTTGGTTTTTTTTTTGTTTTTTTTTTGCATTTTATTTCTTTTAGTAGGCATCTGTTACACTATTTTCAGTACCGTGATTGGTTGAGTTTGAAAAAAAATATAATTTTAGGATTATTTAACCAAGTCGTTGGAAGAAACGGTTATTACAAACATACATAGGTTACTTTGGAGTCATTCATAATTATGTGTAGGTTGTCAAAAGTGTACAGTGTATTATTACTGTTTTTTTTTTTTTGTGATGTATTACTAGCTAAATTTTAGCGCTGTTCATTGTCTATACAGTTATTATTATCATTGCTTATGTCATAAGTTTATGTATTATGCGTAGTAGGTTGTCCAGATGGCATAGTATCATATTACCAACTGATCTAGTATCATATATGGTCTGTACAGATCACATTTAATTATTAATTACATTTTAATTTATGCAAAATAATAATAATAATAATAGTTGCTTATATAATAATAATAGTTGCTTATATAGCCCTTTTCCGTGCTGATCAAAGCGCTTCACAATTATTACCCCCAGTCATTGGAACAAACACCTATGGAACACAATCCATTCCAATTGCAGCTGTAATCAGCGCATATGGTATATTTGTACCTCTCAGGTACCCATTTATACTCCTGGGTGGAGAGAGGCAACGTGGATAAAGTGTCTTGCCCAGGAACACAAACAGCTGACTGAGTGAATCTCGAACCACCGACCTCGTGATTGGAAGCCCGAAACGTCATCTGCTGCGCCAACTGCTTCCAAATAATTGTTTGAGTCTTCACTTATACCATAAGTTTATGTTGTATAGGTAGTAGGTTGTCAAGATGGTACAATATCTTATTACCAGCTAATCTTTAGCACTGTTCATGGTCTGTATAAGGATCGCTATGCCTACCGAGACCAAATGACTGTTGTTATTATTCAACATCTACTGACGGATCAGAAAGTAAGAATAAATTGTAAAGACTTGGTCAAGAAGATCGCAATCTACAAGCACAGATTGGCTGTAAGTTCCATTTCATTTTTTTATTTTTAAGCCCGGCACTCACTGCGTCGTGCGATCGTCATACGATGGTCGCACGACTAAACCGTTGCTCCCTGTGTGTGTGGTTGCCAGACACGATGACAGTCTTCTACTCGTCGGCCGACGGTTGTTTCAACAGGAATCAAATATAGGATGCCAGTAATGCACTACAAAGCAATAATTATGATTAACACAGTCACGCCTGTGAGATCAGAATAGACATAAATATTAAAGTATGTATAATAAGTTACTGTATTGGACAGAAAACATTCAACAAATTCTATCTTTCCTTTTAGATAATTTATAGACTGCTGCTACTGTTGAAATGGTGTCTACTAATTGTTCAATTTAATTTTTCAGGTTCAGTTTCCAGAAAAAATAATAATATACGAACTGTACACAGATGATTCATCTGACATGCATTACCGTGTCAAGGAGCGAATCAATCGTAAATTTGACTGCAACTTGCTCGTTGTCTGTGCCAACCACATCATTTTATGCCAGGAGAAACGCTTGACTAGTTATAACTTTCAAGGAGTTAAAGAACGAGAATGGGTGATGGAATCATTGATTAGGTACATTAAGGTGACAGGAGGACCTGCTGGTAGAGAGGGTTTACTGGTTGGACTTAAAAATGGACAGGTAAGATTTGTTAAATATAATGTGTAATAATAGGCACTATATCTGTAAGATGACAACAGTTTTCTTCCTTAATTTTTCGCCCTACTTTTTATTTTTTGTTTGTGCAAAGCTGTTTTTGTAATTAAATATGAGAGTTCTTTGGAGTAAAATTTTAAAAAAAGCTGCTTACTTTGTAAACACGTTTTTGTAATGTTTTATGTACTATTCCAAGCAGAAACAAAAATTAAATCGTCCAATATACAGTGATTAAAAATTTGCGAGTTGTATGGCCGAGCAGTTAAGGCAGGGAAACCGTGAGCCAAAGCAATAACAACAGCATGGGTTTGAGGTCTGCTCGCACCATGGTTCTAGTGGTGGAACATGTCTTCTCGGATGAGGACTATAAACCTTAGGCCCAGTGTACACAAATGGCTCTGTACACTATAAAGAACCCGGTACATCTTTCGAGATGAGTAGGGGTTACCCCGGTGTACTGGTCCATACATCTCCTGCTATGTGAAAAGAAGAAGGTAGCACCCGCTTTCAAGCAGCTAAGATATGATGAGACCATTAGTGGCGTAGAAAGTCATATAAATGTGTACCATCTTGTCCACAGTCCCTTGAGACTTTATTGTGTAAGGCGCTATATAAATCTTATAATTATTTTATTATTATTATTATTATTATTCTTATTTAAATAATTAATAAAAAATGTAGTTTCGAATTGTAGATTAACAAGTGAAAATGTTTCAAATTGACAATCCATATTATTAGTGACCTCACTGACAGTTTTGGTGTCCATTTCCTGGATATCTGTCAAGCAAGGTCACTATGCATTCTAAATGGTATAGTTAGTCTGACAAGCTTCAAGATTATCTCTTGTTACCAAAATTGTATAGTTGTAAAAATGATGAAATAAAGTCTATGGAATATTATTAATTGTAATAGTAAATGTAATATCATGTAATAATATAATGAAATAAGTTATATTGTTTTTGTTCAATCTAGTCTTCATTTAAATTAAGATGTATCATCATCTTTTTAGTATCCTGTGTTCCTTTCATTTTTTCTCAATTGTTTTGTTTACCAGATTATGAAGATATTTGCAGACAACCCATTTCCAATACTGATCCTTAAGCAGCAGACATCTGTTAGGTGTTTAGATCTCAGTGCATCTCGAACCAAGATTGCAGTGGTTGATGAGCACAATACATGTCTTGTGTATGATGTCAATACTAAAGAACTACTCTACCAGGTATGCTTCTTTCAATGATTGGCCTGGATTGTGATCAGCCATTATTTTCTATACATTTTTAGCTGTAATACAAGTGTTTGTAAAGTAGGAGGTGTGTAAGTGAGAAGTTTGTATTAATGAGAAGGTCGACTGTAATATGTAAAATAAACAGCTCAAAATTCAAGTCAATGTTTATGCTCTGATGGAAACAATGATACCAAACTTAATAATCTACATGAAAGGGATTAATATTTATTTACATTATTTTAACTTTATAATACGGTAGTTTCGTAATTAGCCTCCCAAGAGCAAAACTCTGTTGATGAATTGGTTTTTTTTTTACCTTTACCAGTGTTTCTGGCGACAGCAGCGGTTGTGTTGGATTTGTTGGACAAAGTTTGTTACCACAAACTAAAATTCTATTAGTCAACAAGATGGACTCCAATGATTTTAGGCCTTCTCTGATTATTATTATTTTGTACATTTTTTCCACCATGGCAATTTTTAAAAAGCAATGGTACGGCAAAGTCTTGACCAATTTTCTTTTCACTTGGATTTATAACTGAATGATAGAGTATAATATTTAATTACTGTAGTGCATGTATATTGTAGTAATTGATGTATTTAAAGTATGTGTTTTAGAAAATAAACTGTTACAACTCATATTTCTGAGAAAATAGTAGAAGTTTAAAAAATAAAAATATTAAAGTTTTGTGAAAAATGGCTTTAAAAATGGAATTACTTTTTACTTAAACGAACCTGAATAATAATTTAACACCGTGGGGAGGCTAATAATTATACTGTATCTAGTTACATTTGCATCAACTTTTCAATTTGTTTCATTTTATTAGGAGCCAAATGCCAACAGTGTGGCATGGAATACCCAATGTGATGACATGCTGTGTTTCTCAGGCAATGGCCTGTTAAACATCAAAGCTAGCAACTTTCCTGTCCATCAGCAGAAGCTGCAAGGATTTGTTGTTGGATTCTGTGGATCTAAGATCTTCTGTTTACATGTGTATGCCATGGTAGCGGTGGAGGTGCCCCAGTCAGCACCTATGTACCAGTATCTGGAAAGGAAGCAGTTTAAGTAAGTGAATAAAAAAACCTACAAATCATTACACTTGTGTAAGCACTCTACTCTTCTAGAGTATATACCTGGTTGTGTAGACTCGGTGTGTTCCGAAGGGTTTATAGTCGCTGTCTTAACTTGCACTATCAGAACAACTGCAGCGTCACATTTTTTCCAACAGTGTAATTCTCCCAACAGGCTGGGCTGGGGTGGTAGTCGAAACTAGTAGCCAGTTTCTGGAAAAGCCAAAACAGGATTTTGTCCCATTTTATGCCTATTTAGGTCACAGCTTAAAAATCTATTATTTATATACTATATATTATTTGAAACTTGTACTTCCCCAATGGGACCTATAGCAGTTGCTGCATGAGAATAATTAAGCTTGGAAAACACTATTTAATTACAAGGATCAATCATATTGGAAGTATTATTGCCAACAAAATATGTATCATGCATGTCCCTTATACAAATTTCAAGAGAATTTAACCATATCTCACTAATGAATATATTCAATGTCTTTTTTTTTTCTACCTTATTCCTAGCCAAGTTTAGAAAAAATAGTGTGTACGTATGAACATTCTAAATATTTAAAAATAGTTTTACGTAATTCTTTTTCAAACTGCCTTTCCAAAACTACAAAAATATCTTTAGAGTTTTAATGTGACATATCCCACTAGTGGTAATTAGTAATGGAAGAATGGTTTTACAACCCGAAATTGCAGTGGAAGCGTGGACCTGGTGAGCGGTCGCTCTTGTTTTCATGTGGATTGAAAAGTAATAGAGGGGGCTATAACATTTCCATTTTAATTGGAATTTAATTAATCTCATTTTTTACAGAGATGCATATCGCGTTGCCTGTATGGGAGTGACTGACAAGAACTGGCAGTCGTTGGCTCATGAATCAATTGAGAGTTTGGACTTTGTGACAGCAAAGAGAGCATTCATAAGAACTAGAGATCTGAGATACCTTGAACTTATACATAACATAGAGGTTTGTTAAATGGAACTATTTATTTTTTTGTTTGTTTGGTTGGTTGGTTGGTTTGTTCGGGTTGGTTGGTTGGTTGGTTTGTTTGTTTGTTACAGGATAAAACATAAGTCAGGTGTGGATCTTAAACCTGTTTTGCATATGGTCCTGTTACAGTAATTAAATTAAAACATACAATACATTAATTAAAATTACATTGCACAACATAATAATAAAGTATTGGTAATTATGCATTAATTATAAAAAGAAAGTACAGTATTAACAACATATTTACAATAGTTAAAATGTAATTAAAATAGTAATCGACTATAAAATAATGTGGGCCTACTCAGTAAAATCTGTAAAATAAAAAGTACAGTATAAATATATAAAATTAAAATCATTACCGGTACCTACTTTTAAAATAATATTTCTTAATCATGTTCATGTACATTTTAATGAAATAAAGATGAAAATCATATAGAACAATCATGAATTTGATGAGAAAGCAAGAATAAATGTTTGAATGTGTTTTATGATCTGTATGGGATTCATCTAATTGACCTGAGTTCAATTAGATCAAACTGGTGCTAATTGAGGGTGTATCCTCATACATGACACTCACCATATTATTAGGTTATACGTAATATCTGTGGATCATATTATTGTTTGGTTTATATTTTTTGTATCCATTCTTACCATTGAAATAGAAATGAGGGGGAGATAATCACACTCATTTTTCTTTAGGAAAGACGACGAAGAGGTGAATATGATGACCAGTTATTCTTAGGTGACATATATGCATACCAAGGAAAGTTCGCGGAGGCTGCAAAGCTGTACAAGCGTGCAGGTCAACCCCAGAGGGCACTAAATATGTATACTGACCTCAGAATGTTTGACCTTGCTAAGGTTAGTTTAATTTACTCATCAATGTATTTAGACCTGTATTCTTATACTACTATAACTGGTGTGAAATGGACATACACCAACATAATAAAAGGGTATTTCATGTTGTATGAAGACTACTAAAATGTTGAGATGGACTTATATCTGAGAGTGGTCTTATACCTCATCAATATGGCCGTAGTGGTATTTTTAGATCTCTCAGGTGTTGTAATTTCATACTGATCATGACCATCTAGTGAAGTTTACCTACAATATCACTCTAAAACCTGGTGTAAAGGTGGATTCATGTAATGTCTGTAGATCAATTTATAAGCCGCCAAATACAGAGTCTCAAGGTGTGGTGGACTAGATGTTTATTTTATGATTCAACTTTCTACTCCCCTAAAGGTCATTTCATGCAACAGTTACTTGCTTGTCCTTGCACTCTTTCATCTGTTCATGATAGGAATCGCATATGGGCACTGGCGTAACAACCTACTGGTCTCAAAAGATATACTGGGTTCTTTATAGTGCACATGAGGCATTTGTGCACAATGAACCTTGAACCCGTGCATATTTTAGTTGTAACCCATGACTATAACTATACTATGCTATTTTAGAAAACACTGCCAAGTACTTACCTCTATTTCTAGGAATACATTGGTTCTGGTGATCCACAAGATAAGAAGATGCTAATAAGTAAGCAAGCTGATTGGGCGAAAAATATCAACGAGCCACGAGCAGCAGCTGATATGTACTTGTCTGCTGGAGAACACCTCAAAGCAATTGAGATCATAGGAGACCACGGATGGGCTGATATGTAAGTACATACAGTATGGCAATTGAGATCATAGGAGACCACGGATGGGCTGATATGTAAGTACATACAGTATGACAATTGAGATAATAGGAGACCATGGATGGGCTGATATGTAGTACATACAGTATGGCTTAGATCATGGAAGACCACGGATGGGCTGATATGTAAGTACATACAGTATGGCTTAGATCATAGGAGACCACGGATGGGCTGATATGTAAGTGCATACAGTATGGCTTAGATCATAGGAGACCACAATGGGCTGATATGTAAGTACATACAGTATGGCTTAGATCATAGGAGACCACGGATGGGCTGATATGTAAGTGCATACAGTATGGCTTAGATCATAGGAGACCACAATGGGCTGATATGTAAGTACATACAGTATGGCTTAGATCATAGGAGACCACGGATGGGCTGATATGTAAGTACATACAGTATTGCAATTGAGATTATAGGAGACCACGTGGGCACAAAATATATGAGAACCAAAATTATATCATAATTAATTTTTTAATAAGCAAAAGTTTTACTGGTAAATTTTCACTGGTAAATTTGAAGACTAGGGAGACCACTGTATTGGGTCTCCCATTATATGTTATATGACAATAAAGTTTTATTTATGTCTTTGCTCAAGAGTAAAATAGTGGGCCAAGAAACCAACACAAAAGTGAGTTCACCTTGAGAATGTACAGTGCAGTGGACTTGAGTCTGATTATTTCTTATAAACCTTTGAACCTTTTGTGTTCAGGCTTATTGATGTTGCTCGTAAACTGGACAAGGCAGAACGTGAAGCTTTAAACAGATGTGCAGAATATTTCAAGAAGATGGAACAGTATGCATATGCTGCTGAGACTTACACTAAGATGGGAGATACAAGGCAGTTGGTTCTCCTACATGTAGAGTCCAGGAACTGGGAAGCTGCTTTCAACTTGGTCGAAAGACACAACGAATACAAAGTAAACTTATATACTCTCCTCAAGCTTTTCTGTGTATTGGTTTTTTCACACTTCAGGTTAAATATTTGAAGAAAAAGAAAAAAAATGACTATGGAAAATATTGTGCAGGTGTGAAGGGAATCCAAATAAGCAAGAGCTTAAGCTTTGACTCCCCATAAAATCCACGGACATGGTACATAGTTTAGGACTCAGCTAAATGATATAAAAACTACCATTGAAATACTGAAGAAATTATGAAAAGAAATTAATATATGTTAATACATTACTGTACATCATAAGAATTGTAATTACAACAAAAAAAATGTTATAAGCAATTCTCTATAGAACAAACAAAATGATAGTAGTAATAAAAGACAATGGAATTCACTCACCATACATGGATCAGAGACTTTTTTAAAGAATTCTTATAACTTGAAGCTTCATTAAGCATAAATAAAATTCTTTGTGTGCCCTTTTCCACTACCCATATGAAAAATGGCCCTGCTCAACATTTTTTTTGTTAGTTTAAAAAAATAAAATTTGTTATCTGAATCAGCTTTAAATTATTTAAAAGTTGAAAATGTACACATTTTGTCAAATTCGTATAGATGTGTGATGGTAAATTAGAAATAATTTGTTTTTACACATCTGTTATGTGTTTAACATCTGTTTGACCTCTTCTTGCCTTCTCTTTATGACCAAGCTTAATGGTGGTTAGATGGTGAAATAATTTTAGTCATTGTGAAAAATGCTGGTATTGTATATTGGAGTGTTTCAAACATTGGCCCTTTAGTAGGAAAGGAAATGATTTAAATTTCACTGGTATTGCCACAATTTGATCATTTGCATCCTGGGACTGGAAGGTTAGCACCTTAAATGGCTACTGACATTGGTAGATTGATAATAATGATATGACATTTAATAATATGTGACATTTATATAGTACTTTTTGCCAAGGCCTCTAAGCACTTCACAATTATTACCCCCAGTCATTGGAACAAACACCTTTGGAATACAATCCATTCCATAATATTGCAGCTGTATTCAACACATATTGCATTTGTACCGCCCATGTACCCACTGGGTGGAGAGAGGCAATGTGGATAAAGTGTCTTGCCTTAGAACACAAACAGCGACCATAGTGAGCCCCGAACCACCGATTGCAATTTCAAAACACAACCGCTGTGTCAACTGCTTCCACCATTGATCCTTTGCCTTTTTAAACATTACATCATTTATTTTTCTGTTGTAGGATGATGTATATGTACCCTATGCTCAATGGTTAGCTGAAAATGATCGATTTGAAGAAGCACAAACAGGTAAATTAATGCAAAAAAACTGATGAAGTCAGCAAGGAGTGTATATTTTTTATAATAGTTTCAGTCTTACTGTAGATATTAACTGAAAAAGTAAATGACTGTTGATTGATTGATTGATTGATTGATATTTGATTAATTTGTTTATTGATTGGTTGATCGATCAATTGATCAAGCATTATCCCTCTCAAATATATCGATTGATTAAAAGTTGAATGAACTCTGTACCTAATTTAACGTGTTTATTGCCATGTTTCCTATAGAATTACTTATAACGTGTATGACTATCATTTGAAAAGTGTTTTGTATTGTTTAAAATTCAATTTGAATTTATTAGTTCAAATACATAAATGAAAATCATTGTCAATTTTAACTTTAAAATTGTGTTCTCTTTTTCTTTACTTTCTCTGGGAATCTACTCCATTGTTTTCCTTGTCCCCATGTCATCTGTTGTTCTTCCAACATGGCCTGCCCATTTCAACCTTTTTTGAAACTTTTTAATTTACATCTACAGTATATTTGGTATCAATTAAATGTTGGTATAAAGTCAATCGATTCCATTTTTAACCACCTCTTTACAGCCTTCCACAAAGCAGGTCGCCAAGCTGATGCAGTCAAGGTGTTAGAACAGCTTACCCACAATGCAGTGATGGAGAATAGATTCAATGATGCTGGATACTATTATTGGATGTTGTCTATGCAATGTCTGGAAATTGCTGGAGGTAAGAATCTTGCTGTAGAGTTAATATAAGATTGCAGGGCTCCCAAGTCTCCAGGATTAGCCTGGAGTATTCAGGAATTTCACCTGATCACCTGGGCTCCAGGAAATACAAGATTTTCTCCAGGAATTTAATTAGTTTTTTTTTAAATCTCCAGGATTTTTTTAGTTAATTAGCAACATAAATACAATATTCTGTTGTTTTTTATTCATTTGAACACTAAGTGGTGTTTTGAAATTTCCTTTGTCAAGAATTGTACTAAATATAGCACCACTTAATAGTAAACTCCTGTTATTTGTAACAATAAAAGCATCTTTTGACTCAATGAACATTTTAAGATATTTTTTTTTGAGATTTTGGCAAAACACTTTGGCTGAGCAAATATGATAACAATTTTGGATAATTAGAAGGGTAGGTAAGGTCCTATCATAATGAGTCATACTCATGACTGTCATTTTGTTAGAACGTCCTGCTAAAATGACATTGTATGTCACCACATTAATTTTGTCTATCAATAATACAATAATGATAATAAATAAAAGTGCAGTTTAAACTTTACTCGGTATTTTTGTCTAAATTCTAGCTGATGAGACTAAACGTGATGAGATGCTTTCAAAGTTCCATGACTTTCAACGTCGTGCAGAAATCTACAATGTCTACCACAACATTCAACGCTACACAGATGAACCGTTCACATCTCATCTGCCAGACGCTCTCTTCAACATGTCTAGGTTCTTGCTCCATGCTATGATTAAAGACATTCCCATCGGAGTCAGCAAAGTGTATCCTTTATAATTCAATTTATGCTTTATTTCCACCAAACAATTATATATTAATCAATTAAATCAGAGGAAAGAGGAACACAAAACAAAATATAGTAATGTTAAATGCAGTTGGTGATAAACCTGACAGGACCTGGTAAAATTTAGGAGTAGCATTTAGCAGTGGCATTTATAATTGAAATTTAGGAGGATTTTATCAAAATTTTCTGACATCAACCAAAACTATATACAGTATGGCTTGATGTGAGGAAAGAGGAACACAAAACAAAATAGAGTAATGTTAAATGCGGTTGGTGATAAACCTGGCAGGACCTGATAGAATTTAGGAGTAGCATTTAGCAGTGGCATTTATAATTGAAATTTAGGAGTAGCATTTCTGAGTGAAATTCAGGAGTAGCATAGTGACATTTAGGCATGGCATTTAAGAGTAGCATTTAGGAGTGGCATTTATGGGTGGCATTTAGGAGGAGTAGCATTTGTGGCAGACAACAAGTCTGTGATCCGGAAGATTCTCAAGAGGTTTTCTACTTCCTGTGATGTCACCACCAAACAGTCACAGGTCAACCTTTTGTTGCCAGACCATCAGTCGGCCTGACAATGTGTCTTGGATAAGACATGATACTGTTGCCTCCATTAAAAAAAACAGTAATCCAGTTGATTAGTTTTATTGTATACTTCATTATTTGTGGCAGAGCCACACCAAAAGAAACATAAGTCAAAATGCTAGGCCACAATAGGCAGAAATTTAAAAATATGTTTTTTTATCTTGATACTGTATTTGTAAAAATATACCATCTTTAACTATTGAATCAGTAACACTCTGTATGCCTTGGCTAAACAGAGTCGCACCACTGGTGCTTTTAAGCTAGCAAGGTACGCCTTTGAGAAGCTGCAGTCACTACGTATCCCTCCAAGGTTTCAGGAATCAATTGATTTGGGCAGTGTCACAATCAGATCAAAGCCGTTCCATGATGGAGAGGTAAATTGCAAAATTATGATTTAGTACAAAATATCCATGATTAAAAAAAATTGTTACTTTTTTAATTTACTTTTAAGTGTGATGTAATTAATTATGGTACTTAAAATTGTATCAAACCAATAATGATTTAACAATGCAGGAAATTTAATTCAGTCAAAACAACAATATAACATAACAATATAACATAACAATATAACATAACAATATAACATAACAATATAACATAACAATATAACATAACAATATAACATAACATCTGCAATTAATGATCAACTAAAATTAGCAAGCTTAACCACATTGGTCATATATCCCTATACTAATCTATAAACATTAATAAGAGATTTTATTTCAATTATTGAACAAAATAATTGTTGTTCGTCCTATGGTATTAGACTTTCAAGACAATGATTATAGTATTTTTAATAGGTATATTAAGTATTTTCTTGTGATTTATGATATTTGAAGTGTTGTATTACTGTAAAATCATAGATGAATTTTTACAGTTAATAGAATTGAAAATCACCCTCATCGTGAAATTGACATGATAATTAACATGCCGTATTTGGCTAATTAGACCAGTGAATCATCCAATCCAAGTTTCTCATTTTGGAACTGTGAATGAAGCCCTTAGAACTTGAGATATAAAATTAGGCCTTGTGGTTTACTGATGCAGGTGAGCCTGAAAACTTACCTTTGTTGTGTTTTACTCGTCAGAGTTTAATTTGTGATCTTTATTTTGATGTTTTAGGATTCGTTACCAATGTGCTACCGATGCTCAACCACCAACCCGCTCTTGAATAACCTTGGCAATCAGTGTATCAACTGCTCTCAGCCATTTGTTTACTCTTTCTCCACATTTGGTAAGATACAGTGTTCAGAGGAACCACAATACTATGATAAACTTTCTTTTTCCACATTTCGTAAGATAATGTGGTCCCACAGTACCATGATGCTTCACCGAGGATTTTATTAAAATTTTCTGACATCAACCAAAACTATGGCTTGATGTGAACTGAGATTCCAACCATGATAGTTGACTGTCTCCAACCATGATAGTTGACTGTCTCCAACCATGATAGTTGACTGTCTCCAACCA
>JAOTQE010084023.1:0-15397 GCA_025631205.1 Nesometra sesokonis
ATATTATTATTATTATATTATATTATATTATTATTATTGTATTATATTATTGTATATAGGTATATATATATTTTATGTGATTATTATTATTGTATATATTGTATTGCAGAACCTGAGATTACCATGAATTGAAATTTGGTTTCCAAATGGCTGAAGGTAAATCAGAGAAACAACCCAAAAAATACCCAGCTGTTCCTCAGGTAGGTATCCATGCTTTGCTCGATTACAAAATTTCTTGTGGTTGAGGCCAATAGTTGAAAAACACAAACATCCATCATGGATGTAGCTAGAAAAATCCAAGAGTGGGCCAGCAACAATGTAAGCGTGGGTGGCATGATGACTAAAAACGGTATTTTCACCTTTTTCAGAGGCTTAGGGTGGGTGGCAGGTTTGAATTAGGCTGGGTGGAAGGTCTTAAAATATGCTTTAGGGTGGGTGAAACATTTTAGGGTGGGCGGCCCCGCCCACCTCCGCCCTGCATAATTGCATCCCTGATCCATTACTGTACATTTAAAATATTTCTTCTTATGATTTGTATGAAACTTAAAAGATAGTGATTGTTTTGTAATAAAGGTATTAAACTACTATTATAATTTATTGTAAAATGGAAATTTTAAAGTTTTCTGCAATAGAGGCAAGAGTGTTGCAGTTGCGCATTTAATTTGGTGCTGGTCTACTTGTACCCAAAGAAAATTGTACCCATGCCAACTCCTACCCAAGTGGATACAGTAATTTGTACATGGATGTTGAGAAAACTACCCACTATGGATAACTGAATTGGTACGGCTAATTTAAACTGCAACTTATTTATTAATATTTTATGTGAAATTATGTCCAAAACACTCATTTAGTTCTTGCAAAAAGTGTGCAAAATTATATCCTAAATTCGGTTCATGCCTTAAAAGCAGATAACTCCTTAAGTACTCAGCTGTTCCGTTTTAAAAAAGAAATATTCTAGATTTACTTACATACTGTAGAAACTTGCAGCATACAATTCCTATTAGAAATTACTAGTATACTAATATATAATGTTAAATGCATTTAAATGATTCAACTTGTACATTTGAATTTTTAGTATGGTCCGTACACAGTTCGTGACTTGAAGCCTGGTGAAAAGAAGAAATGGTGTACTTGTGGACTGAGTAAAAAACAGCCATGGTGTGATGGTGAGTTTAAGTAAAGGAACCATACCTTGTTTCTTGTGATCAGACTGTTTACTTACAAGTAGGGTCTGTATGTGAACAACTGCTCAAGTGTGGTTTTTCTTTTGGAAGACCCATAACAAGCTACACTAGCTCTTAATCAGTGTGAAAAGCTACTTATGAGTGAGCTGTAACTTTCTTTGTGTGATTCAGATTGGCTGACCTGCTACTTGGATTTACAACGGTTTAGATGTTTTTTGTTAAGGTGGTGGATCAATGAAAAAAAACCACCCATGGGTTGTATGATTCTCTATTTGTTTTGGTTATCATTATCGGTTTTCACACAAATGTTGCAGTGTTCAAATTAATCATATAATATATAAAATAGCTAGGGTGTACTCCCAGAGTATATCTTGGCACACATCTAATTTCTCTGTATAATTTTTCCACACATAATTTTCTGTTTTAAAAAACGGTGTCTCAGTCTGCAATTCCACTGGATTTGGCCCGTGTGATGGCATGCGCTAAGTTTCATGATTAATGGCCACACAATTCTTTAGACCCAGCAGTCTTAAGCATTCCATATGTGTTGACTTCCCCTTTACTAAAGAAGAAATTTCATACATTTGTTTCATGGTAAATATCAAGGAAATTCCTAAGTAATGTTTTGGAACATATAGCAGGGCTGGATCCAGGGTTGTGAGATGGTGGGGGTGTGGTGGGATGCTTAAATCCAGATTTTGTTTTGAAAAGCAAAAAAAAAAAGTCTTGCAAATCTACAGGACAGAATATGCCTCTGTAAGTCTATGTAAAGTCAAAAAATGATTTGCCATGTGGCAGGTGTCACTTATGTCAGAGTGCCAAAATGTCTCCCTGATGGCAGAGGTCTTTACCCAGGGCAAAATTCTATGTTTCAACCAAGAATTTAGATAAACTGAAGGAAAAAATAGCCAGGGCCTGTGGGAATCTCTAGATAAGGTTAGTCACTGTATTTCTCCATGGAAAAAGAGACTTTGCACAGTTTTTGATCAGGATGGAGAACACATCGAGCATTTGGTGCGATTAGTAAAGGAAGTTAAACCTTCTTTCATTCCGGTACATCAATTTTCGACATGCGTTTTTAAAATTTTCACTGTGATGAGATGGTTCGACCAAAGACCTTTGAACTTTTATAGGCAATCCCAACTGTGTATATGTGCAAGAGTTTCAAGAAGCTAGTTTATTGCATATGAGAATAAGGTTAAGAGAGGTTTGAATTTAATGTTCTGTTTTTTTTTTGGGGGGGGGGGGGGCGGCACCCTATATATCAGGCAATTGCAAGCAAGATTGATCCATTAGTTTTCAAATGACCCCATAATTGACCACTAAATTTTAATCAACAAAATTGCTTAATATTGTCTTCCTCTTAAGTAGATTGTAGTTTAAGTTCAGTTTTATTTGTCAGTTTGTTTTTGAGATATCTACGTCGGGACGTTTTTATCAAAGCGGTCTTCATATGTACCTCCTACTTCTGATGATCACTTAAATTTACTTACTAAATTTATTTACTAATGCCCCTCTCATTTCTAAATGAATAGTCTTGCAGAACTAAATTTGTTCCTTTTGAATTGGAGATTTCCAGAAAGTTTAACTCTGATCTGCCAGTTAGTTTTGGAGATATTCAGTGTTTACTTTTTTCTTTTTATAAACAACCATCTTCATCTTATTGTCAGAAATCTGCAAACCACAGTGTGAAAACATAATCTCCTCGCAGACATAATAATTACACAAATTACAAAATATTCATTAAAAACCTTAAACCAGAATTTTAAAATTTAATGCTACTGTATACGTAATTATCTTGTGTACACAAATCTAATATACCCCATATGATAGCCATTAGAAAACAAAACATAATGTCTTATGACTCATATGCCGATGATTGATACTGATTAATGGTTAAAAAGGTTACTGTAACTCGTGTATAATATAAAAATACCATGTCCATCCTCATACAAATCATCAGGGGAAATCATACCCAGGATGTTAATTGTTGAGGTGCGAATGATCAAGGATTGTAGGAAAGAAAAGAAGTTAATCTTGCAAATGTTGAGAGGTTTCACAGGTCTTCCCTTAAACATGTATTTCACATATCAAGTTAATTTGTTTGTGGTCGGGAAAGTGGGACTTTTAGTTATTTGAAAGGGGTATGTACACACCATACACACTCACCTAATTGATGCATTATAGGGTTTTTGGCCATGGTGGGGGAGGGGTTTTTGGTGGTTCAAACAAACCATAAATCCACTGTCAACTTTAATGCTTCCTCAGATATATTATGTATCCCAAATGAAACAACTAACAGTGGTAGACCATCGTTTTATCGTTATTGTAATAAATACAGTATATTATAACTTTATTGGTAAAAATTTAGCCCTAGTAGGTTGGAGTGAGTTATTAAGAATTATTATTATTATTAAGAATATTACAGCTTGTAATGTTTAAGTAACATTTTTCTCTTTATGTTTTTTCAGTACTTCATGTAAACAATATTTTAAATCTTCAAGTTTATAACTTTTTTAACAGGTCTAATTTTTGTGTTGCTTTCTTCTAAAAAAATAAAGTATCCCCGTTTTCTGATAATCCATTTTTTCAATCATATGCCTTATCTGTTTTTTTTTTATAACAGATACTCATAAATGTACTGGTTTCATCCCATTGCTTTGGACTGTCCCTGAAAAACCACAGACGCTTTACCAAATATGCGCTTGCAAATACACAAGTAAACCTCCGTATTGTGATGGAACCCATGTCAATCTTCCATGCGATGTGCTTGATCGTCAAAGAGACTGCCCAAAAAAGAAAGAGCACATTAGCTGTACAAAGCTTTGCACAAATTGTGGTTATGCTCCTGATTTCTGATTTGAATTTATTACCTGTACCAACAAAATGTTAAAGGTAATAATGTTTTAATTCCTGTATGTCTTGCCATTTGTTTGTGGATAATATTATTCAAACAGGATTTTTTGAGTGCTCAGTGTATGGTAAAACCCAGTTTGGTTCTGTTTCTACAGGTAGCTCCATTCCTGATGAGACGCTAGTCGTCGCATGTTGCTTTCTCAGAAATTTGTCTACCATTACCCATTGTACAACTGGGTACTTCATTATTTCAGTGATGTGTTGAAAGATTTGTTAATTGAGTGTAAAGATATGAAACTAAATTCATAAATATTACTAAAAACCAAAAAGACGGTACATTTTCATAAAAATGTGGCAAATTATGATTTACTAGAAATAATCCAGCAAGTGTTGAATAAGGTACTAATGCTAAAATATGATTCAAAATCTTAAATGATTTCAAAGAAAACATCTCAGAGATTTTATTTTTAAGACCAATCAAATAATTGAAATATTTTAGGCAATGTAGCTCCTTAAAATTTGTTATTTATTTATTTATTTTATTTATTCAGGTATAAGACAATCTATACAAATCTGCAGTCACAGACTGAAATGAATTTCATTACAAATATAAAAATCATTGTAAAATATATAAAAACGCTTATGAATAAAACTAAAAAAATTAATACATATTGCACTAAAATAGCATTTATAATACACAAAATATAAAAGAAAAAAACCTATATTACTACACTGTACATACAAATAGAATTGGCAAACAGAAATGGACTACTACAGAAACCATTAAACCACTTTGCTAAACAGAAAACCAGTGATGCTAATGATGCTTATTAAGTAAGTTAACCATAGTGGGAATAGGCGAGGAAGATAGTCTAGACAATTTACAGAGAGGAACTTCAAGAAAGTAGTTGGATCTGAGAGACCTTGTTGACGTGTGATTGGGGGGAAGCATTTCTCTAAAGAGGTCAGATTTCAACAAGCTTTCCTCGATGTCCAAATGTCAAACAAATTGCAAACAAATGTGTTTTTTAATGTTTTTGGGGATGTTAGTTTAATATGCAAATCAGCAAAATTTGCAAATGAAGAGTAGCAATAGCCCACCAAACTCTATAGAGAGTTAGCATTTGTTTCAGATAGTTCAGAACATACGGTAGGTACAGTACAGTATTTGCATTCTTGGTTATGCTGAACAGTTTGGAAAAAAATGCAATTCTCAGGAACCAATAATTTTCAAGTTAGGGGTGCTCTATAATTTCACCTCAAATTTGCATCTATAAGTTAATCTGCATCCAAAAGTAATAGTTGGTTAGGAGTTGACTTGTACAATTCTATTCTCATATTCTTTTTTTTTTAAATAAAATTTAGAAAGTATGTACTAACAGTACTGTACAGTAGTCCTGCAGATATAAATCTAGTGAAAAGATAAATTTGATGAAAACTGTCAAAGATTGAATACAGCATTTCCATTGGTTTTGGACAAAAGTTCCTTTATATACGATACAATCAGATCAAATTTTGAAATCCCATAAAATTGATATGGAAAGTCAAAAGGATAGTAAAGAACACCACACACACATACTCTCTCCATCATTACCAAACATTTCATAGGTCTGGGGTGCTACCCACAAAAAATAACATTCAAAGTGAGAAAGTCTTTTGTTCTAAGTAGCATCTACATGTATAATTGTAATGTTGAAAGTATTAACTTGTTACTTGTTAATGTGTACAGTATTTGTTGCCTTATACTTGGGAGAAATAAACCAAAGTTGAGATAAGTTTGAAAAGCTAGTCTCCACAATAGGCAGAAACACAAAATTGTTGATTTTTATTATTTTTTTTTACTTTTTTCATACTATATTAATAATTTTCAAATATATGATCAATAATGTTGAAAAAAAATGCAATTTAAAATAACACCCTGTTTAAACATGGTATACTGATACAGAATTTTCAAAGACGTTTTCTCAAAAATTAATTCTAAATGTTCAAAATTTGATTGTTGATAATCTTGTAAAGAACATAGTATGGCCATTTTATTTCCTCCATGGTATGGCACTGATATTTACTGGATGAAAGACAATATTGTAGTTTTTCATTTATATATAACTCAATTTTTTATTTTTTCACTTGTCCTTTCTTTGCATTAGCTCTGCCACATATGCTGTCTTCCACGCAAGACAAATTTCTGTTATAATTTTATAGAATAAAATATCTTGAATTTTAGGAGACTAAAGCCACTGTGGAATAAGTCCATTTCCAAAGCCCATGAAGCAACTGGCAATTGTGAAAACTCAAAATCTCTTGCCTGTGAATCTGAACCGTTGAGTTGCTACATCAATAACCTCATCATTGTACTACTGTATATATTACTAATATTTTAAAAATCTTTGTATAGGTGCACACAAGAAAACAGGTTTCCATTCACTGAAGTGGTTTGTGCCAGATAATCCAGAAGCTAGTTATGATATGTGTGGTTGCAGACATACCAATAATGCCCCATTCTGTGATGGTACCTGTCAGGAGAGGGATCTACAAAGTGAAGTTAAAGAAAGACAGAGGATGTGTGTTAAACGAGAAAAACATGTGGACTGTAAGAAGATGTGTACATCCTGTGGATGGGCTGTAGACTTTTGATTTTCAATTCAGAGTAAAAAAAATTCTGAGGATGGTTAACATGTAGTGTAATGTTAAACGGTGTAAGTCACTGATAAAGCAAAGAGGCAGTAAGTGCTGGATTAACAACCACCAGGGAGCTACTACTTGTGGGGCTTAAATGATCCTTCCATACAGTTTGTATTGACTGTAAATCAAATTCACAATCAGTCTGCAATATCTAAGAAATTTTGCATGACTAGTCATGGGATAATTCACTGCTGCCAACTTTTAGAACATCTTAACCCTTTAATCAGACATACCAGATTTACAAAAATATGCCATAAAGTTGCTTAACATTTGAGGCAATAATCTTCGATTTAAAGACGATTTATAATCACACTGTTGTTAAGTGCACTGCATGCATCATGAATGGTTTAGTAGTGATGGCAACGCCTGTTAAAAGTTCACCATTTTATTACATTTTATGTATATGTTCGATAGAATTCATTTAAATTCAAGTTATGCATTAATAAGGTAACCATATCAGTTTCGGGAAATTATTTGCTAAAAGGTTATGCTTAATAAACTAAAGAATGATTGGAGTCACTTACCCTCTTGGATTATTTTATTCGCTATTACTGCAAAGAAATTTTTACAAAAGAAAATTAATGTACATTCACTGTAATTTTTCGCTCTTTCGCATGATCCTGGATCCACCCCTGCTAAGTAATGCATGTTTTTGTGAACAATTTCGAGGGTGCTTGATTGTTTTAAAACTATTATTTTAAATAGGCATGTAAGAGCATTTAACCTGTGCTTGGATTTAATTGTGGGTTACAAGTCAAACGTTTTACTCAATGGACTAAACTGTCAGTCGACAACAGAACTGAGTTTAAAAAAATGATTTAAAACAAATTTTAAAGCAAATAAATTGATGCATGAAGGCACTTTATGTTGAGGGCTTAGAGTAAAAATTAATTCCAAGAATCTTTTATTCATTATATCTAAAATATAAAATACCTCTAATATATACAAATTACAATATTCTAGGATTATGTTATTAATCTCTTTTCAAGTTGATGCTTGGGTACTCTACTTTCTATTATTGAATGTTTACTGTATTTGTTGTTATTTTTATATTCTATGTCAACATCCCAGGGGCGTATCCATGAATTGGCGAAGGGGGGTGGGGTGCTTAAACCTGGGTTGGATTTTGACCAGCAAAAAAAAAGGATTATGAATTTGTGGTGTTTTTCCTCACAATAGTCCTTCACTTCTGAAAGGGGTGCTCATTTCCACTGAAGGGGGTACTCGAGGCCCAAACTTTAAAATTTTTTATCCTAATTTTATTGTTTTTGGCTCCGAAGGGAGTGCTCGAGCACCAGAGTACCCCTGTATATGCCTTTGCATCCAATCAGCAGTCATTGTGTTTGCAATAAAGATAATTTGAGATTTCAGATCTTCATTCTCTCATTCACTAATGGCCGCATGCTTCGAGTAGTTTGATCCAGAGTGCGAGCACTTGGTTTAAATATCTGTTAATTTCTGTAACGTAATCGTTGATCTTTTGGATTATCTATAAACCAAATTACCCTATTACTCTTTTATCTATTTCTCTCCACATTGTATACTTGTGTACCTGCATTTATTTTTTGTTTCTGTTTCCTTTCTATCTTTTCTTGTTTTAGCAATTATGTCCCATTTAAGAGGGGGAACCAGAATTTCAGAGGACTTGCACAAGGATTTGATTTTGACAGGCAAAAAAAAAAAAAAAACAAACCAAAAAAAAAAAACAAAAGCAAAACCAAACCGACCATATTAGAGTAATATGCCCTACCTTGCGTATTGGTGTCCCTTCGTGGCCGCTCTAAAAAAATATTCAATATTTACGATCGTCGGTCCTTTTTTCATTGCAAATCATCTTTAGTTAATTTTAGCAAGGGGGAGTGGGTCTTAAATCTCCCCTTCTTACATTCTGCAAGTTCGTCTGTTTGTTAGGTCCGCGCGAAGTGGACATTAGAACCTCACTCATGTTCTTGTTGGTGTTGTTGCGACCACAACTTTTAAAGCGTCTAGGGTCGCCAGTTTTGAACGACATGCTTGAGATTTTGTACACACAAATCAGACATTTCAAACAAACGTTCATCGCCCTTTTTAAAGTTACATCCCAGGGTGTCCCCAAGACCTACAAAACAAAAAATGCGTTTGAGTGGCTCGGTCGGTTAAGACATCGTATAACCTACAAAAGCGAAGTTTCGTGGGTTCGAGTCCCATCACAGTAGTGTCTGGCTATTTTTTTTTGGCAAAATCTAAAAACCTTAGAACGTTAAATCCATGTGACCTGTCCTACTAGTGCTGGAGTAATTAATAATGGAAAAATGCTTTTACTCCCCGATATCGCAGTGGAAACGCGGACCTGGTGAGCGATCGCTCTTGTTCCAGAAAATCGTATGTTCGAATTGTTTTAAACGAGTTTTTAATGAATAACCATTAACGCAATTGTTGGGGCAAACTAATTGGTTCTTTGAATGAAAACCACTGGTTGGACTGAGTGTGGAGATCGAACGCTTTATGTTAGAAAAATTACGGTTTTGATTGTTTGGAAATAGGACTTACTATTTAACATTTCTGCAAATTAAAGTGGTTAAAACATGATTTCTCATTTTTTTCATCCATTTTTATTATTTTAATTATTGCTTACCAACAAAAAAAAATTAGGGTGCAGTATGTACACCTACAGTACTTTCGGTCATGTTGTATATATAAGTAGGCCTAATCGTCCTTATTTTGAATGGACATTGAAGGAACTCGCGATATAGACGTTTTCACTTTTCTGTTGCCTACATTTTTTACACCTAACTCAATTGTACATATTTCCATACTGCCATAAGGACCATCTATGAGATTGTTGTGCGGAAGAGGGTCCCCGCACAACTTTTTTTATTTTCACACTTTTTTACCATCGAACCACCCTCCACAAAATTCTGGATCCGCCCCTGAAAAAATATTTATTATGGTTATAATTTACATAGGCCTATAATATTTTGTATTAAAATGCTATAAAAGAAAACATCTCTATCTGTGCATTTTAAAATAATTACTAACAAATATAAATTTTAAATATTCAATATCAAAAGACATTGACAGTATATAATAGTATTCACGTCATGTCGGTTTTCTGAGATTCGTAACATTAATACAAATTCAACAATCAACTACGAACTACCGATTGGTCCATCAATTATTAAATTAATCAAAATAAAGTGTAGTTTCCTAATTTTTTATAATTTCAGAAACAATACTAATAATTTCAATTCAACTACTAATAATATCAATCAACCACGAACGACCGATTGGTCCATCGATCCATCAATCATTAATTAATCAAAATAAAATGTAGTTTCCTACTTTTTATAATTTCAGAAACAATACTAATAATTTTATACTTAATAAAAGAGGGTCAAGCCCAAATAACACCAGCATGAATTTTTATATCTAGCACTAGAAACGGTCCCCAACATAGTAGTAAACACAATATTATCTAGAACGTATACAAATGTAAGAAGGTATGTAATACATATGCCAAGCAATGAGATACACGCCATCGTGGCAGGATACGTAATTTCGACAAATTTATGACATTATCAGGAACGATGACAAAATTTGTTGAAATATTGAATCCTGTTAATATGACGTGTATCTCATTGCTTGGAGTATGTATTATATTTTCTTACTTGAAGTTGATTGGTGGACCTTTCGGGTATAGGCTACAAATGTAGTTTTTGCAAGTGCGTTGGTGTCTGATCAAGCCCCAGATCCTATAGGATTCGTGATCAAA
The DNA here is from genome assembly GCA_025631205.1 of Nesometra sesokonis. Taxonomy (NCBI): domain Eukaryota; kingdom Metazoa; phylum Echinodermata; class Crinoidea; order Comatulida; family Antedonidae; genus Nesometra; species Nesometra sesokonis. The sequence continues at coordinate 10,474 of JAOTQE010084023.1, forward strand.
CATTATTCAATCACATAAAATTGAACCGAAAGCTTCAAAATCGACACGTATAACGTTTTACATTATTCAGTTTAAAGGTTAATTGGACGGCCCTTTGAACATTTCAAGCCCGTACCTGGTGCACCTCTGCCCAAATTGAAGTGCATGATTCTACAAAACAGTCCTATATTTAGGGCATTTTTAAGTGGAATGTCTTCTTAATGTAGTGGTTGTAACGGTTTACATTATTTACAAATAAAAGAAAGTGAAATCTTGATGTATTCTTTTATGACAATTTGAGGGGGATGTATGTTGTCACCTGTTCGGTGGTTTGTGGTCATGTCCCAGGCATAGTTAGGTTAGGAATTTTAGACATCATCTTACGCATTTCAATATCAAACTCCAATGCGATCCAGTCCCCCATATTAACTGCCCCTAATGCTCCGGGATACGTTCTAGTGTTGGCACTTTTCATAAAAACTATTGTTTTAGGACTACGCTGATACAAACGAAGAAGGGACATCTTTAACGTTTCCAAACGATGTTTATAGAAACTCAAACTCGTCGCTTCGAAATGAGCAAAAAAACACAAGAAAATTATAGTATTTTCATTTGCAGAAATGTCATCGATTTCATTTGCTGTGTACTTAATGTCATTCACGTGCATTGTGTGTGCACGAATGGGATAGGCATGGTGTCTATAGAATAGAGTTAAATTGTACTTTGTAGAGTTTGAATGCAAAGGTCCTGTATACTTAGTTGCTCCAAATGTAACGGGTCTACTCGTCGCTTTCTCAATTTTAGCAACGAAATACTCGTACCATTGCCGGATTGTTGAGTCTCCGAAAAAATATAATTTCTTTTTTATCAAACAATTTGTTGCTATAGCCGATTGAACAGTGATATTCTTTAGCATACAGTCATTGGAGTACCAAATGTCGTTATAGTAAAAACCAGCGGCGAGTTTCTTTTCAACTCTGGCTGCATTATTGTTAAGTTGACACTGACTTGATGATTCCATGCAAAAGTTTATGTTATCTGTAAGAGAGCAAACAAAACAGTTGTTAGTATTTTTGATCAACTTGGAATTGCGTTTGTAGTGAGAAAGGGATCAACGGAATTACAATTTGACTGTTTTCTTTCCACTAACTGCCAGCCTGTTGAAATTAAAAAAAAAAATGATATATTAGTACTGGGTTCATTATAGTGCACATGAGCCGTCTGTGTACACTGGGCCTACGGTTTATAGTCCTTATTCGAGAAGACTTGTTCTACCACCAGAACCATGGTACGAGCTGGCCTCGAACCCATGCTGTTATTGCTTTGGCTCACGGTTCTCCTGCGTTAACCGCTCGGCCATACAACTCGCATACAAATTAATTATGCTGTGTTTACAAATACATAAAATCAATCACCTCAATAGTTCTTTAACCTCACTTATTATATTATTAGGTTGTCTAACGTGGAAAAATGGCCGTGTTTTAATATTTGGTTCATTGATTACATGTCCCACATTTTGGACATTTATATGGCTTATATGAAACCAAGACAATTCGAATTCAACTAGAAAAAACTTACAGATAGTATGGAAAATATTTCTAATAGCATGGTCGTTTTAACAAAGGTTTCTTGGTATTAATCGAACCGCAAAAATATACTCTGTCAATTAAAAAAAGGTCCTCCCTGGGGAAAAAGTTATAGGCCTTTTAATGAGACGCCATTTTGAATTATAATATGGCAGAGGGTCTGCATAGAACATGGTCATGTTTGGTCTCAAATGACAATTGACAATTGCCACATTGTTTGTTATGGTTTTAAAGCATATTTAATGCTAATTAATAATTTTCATATTTTTCGACAATATGTAACCTTTTATCTTTTTTGAGGTTATTAATTTTCTGTGGGCTTAATATTTATATTAAAACATAGGCAATTAAAATATTTGGAATGATAACAGAAGCAAAAGAATTGATTGCATAAAACTGCACTTATGGTTCTTAGTATCCCCTATTACCAAACTCGGAATTTAATATATGACTTATATATCTTATGATCCGATTTTTAGAAGCTTAATATTAAAATGTAGAATACTGTATAACATAACTTTCACATTATCATGTTTGACTTGATTTGTGATCAAGGCAATAAAGCATAATCTTAAAATTATCATGATCACACAAAATACCATAAAAGGTAAAAGGTCATATAATGTCGAAAAATATAAAAGTTGTAAGTTTTGGAGATATGGGTAAGTACAGTTTTGACTGATCAATGTATTTGATCATGGTATTAGCCTAAATATTACTTAATTTTCATATTTCAATATTACAGTTATAATAATGGATTCATTAATAACATCAAAAACCTCAAAAAGACATATATTGTGAATAAAAGATGAAGCAGTTAGATTTTGGGGTAGGAGTGATATAAATAGCATTAAGTGCGGTTTTATGTAATCAGTGCCTTTTATTTTGGTATTATCTTGAAGATTATACGATTGGTACCCATAAAATTCGGATCAAAAATAACATAATAAAAACTTAGAAGGTCACATATTGTCAAAAATATGAAAATATTGAGTTTTTGGGGTGGCTGTAATATAAATATCCATAGGTGTAGATTTAGGTGATCAATTCTATTGATTCTGGCATCATTCTAAATATTATTTTGCCTTTGTTTTAATAGTAAGCTCATATAAATCGGATCATCAATGATATAAATAAATAATATGTAGATAAAATATTATCAAAAAAAATCACGGTTTTGGGATAGGGACAATAGACCAAGGTAGCTAAAGTGCAGTTTTCTGTGATCAATCTTTTGATCCTGGTACCGTAAAATTGTATGATTTATAATACTAATATCATTGCTACTGGGTTATTAATACCAAAAGTTTATATTTTTTGAAAAATATAAAAGTTTCAGGTTTCGTGGGTGGGGTAATATAAATAGCCATAATTACGGTTTGAACTGAGCGATAAATTTGTCACAGTATCATTCTAAATATTAATTGATTTTCCATATTATAACATTAAGTTTATAACTGGTTCATTAATGACAGCATAAATTGTCAAAAAGCCAAAGACAAGATAAAACATTTGGGTGTTGAGAATAGGGGTAATAAATAGCCATAAGTGCAGTTTTATATGAACAGTAAATTTGATTCTGGTATCATCCTAAAGATAAAGAAGATGTTTTAATATTAAGCCCATGAAAACTGGTTAATTATGAGTCAAAAGGTCACACGATGTCGAAAAAGAGGTTTAGTTTTTGGTGTATGAGTAATATAAGTAGCTATAGGTGCAAATTTAGGTGCTCTTTTCTTTTATTTTGCCATTATTCTAAATATTATTTAATTGTTTATATTTTAATACTCTTTAGCTCATATCAATTGGATCATCAATGACATAAGGGATTAATATCTAGGTCACAGTGGAACATGGACACAATTCAAGTTTTTTCGGACAGGGATAATATAGCCAAATTAGTGGGCCAAAGTGCAATTTTAAGTGATCATTCCTTATTCCAATTATAAAAAATTGGATAATGTATAACATTAACCTCATAACATCCGGGTTATTAATGGTACCATAAACTGTAAAAAGTCCAGGTATTGTCAAAAAATATAAAAGTTTCAGGGTTTGGGATGGGTAATCTATAACTGTAGTTTGAATTTATCAATATGCTTGATCCTATTATCATTCTAAATACTACTTGATTTCCATCTTTTAAAATTAAGCTCATAAAAATTGGTTAATTATGACATAAAATGTCAAAAAAGCCATATATTGTCGAAAAGGATAACACGTTTAGGTTTTTGGGTAGGGCTAATATAAATTGCTGTAAGTGCTGTTTTATATGTTCATTACCTTGAATTATGGTATCATCTGAAATATATGATTGTTTATGTTTTATTTTAAAGCCCATGTCAATTGGTTCATTAATAAAATCAGAAAAAGTAAAAATATTACATAGGCCCTAGTCGGAAAAGATGAACATTTTAAGTTTTTTTTAAAGTAGGGGTGATATAAGTAGAATAGCTGGACAATTATCGTCTCAACATTTACATACATATGTGTATTACAAATTACTAATTGGCATTCAATAAGCTTTAAAACGATACCAAACGCTGTAGTAATTATCAAAAGCGAATTATTTGACTTTTGACCTGCTTTACCCAAGTAACAACATTAAATGGATTATATTTCTGCAAATATACAATTTTCAACATAGTTTCAATTGAAAGAAACGATCTGTGTAAAATTACCTATAATTTGATACCAAACATGACCATGTTCTATGTAGTACCTCGGCCATCTTAAAATTCAAAATGTCTCAGTAAAAGTTCTATAACTTTTTTCCCAGGGTGGACCGAAGAGGACCTTTTTTATTTTTTTTTAACTTTCAACGACCATACTATAATACATACCTACGCCCTTGGTGTAATATTTCAGAAAATGATAAGCATATGTTGTATAATGCATTAATGTAAAACCATGCTGGTCAAAACTGATTTATATTCTTAAAGAATATTTGTTTAAATCATTTGACAATGTTAACTGGAAAGAAGTTGTGTTAAAAAGTTATGACAAAAACAAAAATGAAGTTATATTTATCGCATTAATAAAAGCATAGCTAGATATAGACTGGGGTTTGGAAAAGAATGTCCGTGGAAAATGTTCCAGGGGAGTTTCAATCTTTAGGATAATACTAATTTTGTAGTAAATAGAGAAAAAGCTCACTCACGAGACCTAAGCCCCTTTCGCATAGAAAAAAACCGCAATCCTACTATAAACACGCCGGTGTTACGCCGGCGTTTACCCTTTCACACAGCTGGTCAAAATTATCGTATTAATACCGTATTCCTCTCTGAAAGGGATCGCTCGCGGTAGGAGTATTATCAAATTTTCGCGCGTTTGAGATTGTTGTTGTTTCGTCACACTTT
>JAOTQE010084034.1:0-15396 GCA_025631205.1 Nesometra sesokonis
GCAAAAAATTTTATTTTTTGGTTTCAAAAGGGGGGGGGGAAGGGTCCGTTGGGGCCCCCCCCCCCTTGGATCCGCGCCTGAGCCAGTGTCCAAGTAAAAGTAATTATGAAAGGTTCAAAACGGCTAGAAATAATGTTACATCTACTAAAAGGAAAATTATTGCTTCTGAATTTAAACAAGACCAAAATCTTTTTGTTGATATTTTAATTCTAAAACAAAGGTGAAAACAAGATTATCTACTCTAAAAGATAGCGATAAGATTATTTATATATTGATAATAATACCAACTCAGGGTTATTAAACAATTTTTTTTCATCGGTTTTCATCAAGGAAGATGTCAACAATGTATGTGCCTGTCTTTCCAAATAGAAAATACAGTACTTACCATTTGTTCCAGAACAGAGATAACTCCGTTGGTTGTGTAAAAATATTTACAAAAAATCAAATGTCATAAAGAGTCCAGGGCCTGATGGAATAAATCCAATGTTGTTAAAAAAGGAAGCTAGTTTCTATGTTTCATATACATTGACCATTTTTTTTTTTCGAAATCTCTTGAAGAAGGTCTTGTTCCGAGTGTTTGGAAAAAAGCCAATATTATTCCCATTTTTAAAAAAGGATGTAAAACTGGAAGTAAATAACTATCGTCTTATTAGTTTTACTGCAGTGTATTGCAAAGTATTAGAGAGCATTATCAGAGATGCAATTGTTGACCATTTGACTAGCAATAATTTATTGTCTGAGCACCAACATGATTTTAGATCGTGAAGGTCAACAAGTACGCAACTTAAATTATGGAACAGTAGTCCAAAATCATGGATGAAGGGCATAGCATTGATGTGGTTTATCTCAATTACAAAAAAGCCTTTGATTTGGTTACTTTTACGCAAGGTTGAGGATTATTGTATTAAAGGAAGTGTTTTTAATTGGATTAGAGATTTTCTTAATAGTCCAGTAGAAATAGGTGGAAAATAGGCGTTGAGTCAAACAAATTGCAATAGTTTGTTTTATTGATCAATTTGTGCAGAATAACATACCCAAAATCTACCCTGATCAGTCAATAAGAAAAACTAATTTGCATTAACTAAAAATGGCTGCCATTTTGGAACTTTGACGCCAAGTCTTATTTCTACTGGACTATAAGGGTAGATGCCAAAGAGTCATGCTTAAAGGTACCTTTTCTCAGTGGTCTCATGTACTAGGTGGTGTCCACGGGGAAGTGTTTTAGGTCCTTCTTCTTTTGATTTTTAAAATGACCTGCCGGAGGTTGCCCTCTGAAGTCAAGATGTTTGCAGACGACACCAAAGTTTTTGATTATGGATTATTTGCAGGTGTCTCTTGATAGTATTTTAACTGGTCTAAGCTTTGGCATTTGCTTTTTAATTCCAACAAACGTAAAACTTTGTACTTGGGAAACTAGGATTATTTTTGTATGAATTCTGATAATTTAGTCAAAATGGAAGCTACAGCTCTAGAAAAAAAATCTTGGTGTATTTTTCAGTGGTAATTTGAAAAAAAAAAGTATAGTTAAAAGGCTAATCAAATGGTAGGTCTTATTGAAAGAACATTTATATACCTCCAGGGACAAAGATATGTTTTTACTTTTATGTATCCCTAGTTCAACCCAGTCTGGAATTAAATTGTTGTGTGTGGGCACTTCATCATTCTCGATTAATTAAGCAATTAGAATCTGTCCAAAGCAGAGCCACCAGAATTTAAAAAAAAATCAGACATCTTGACTACCCCAGCAGATTGAAATACTTTAGGGTTACCTACATACAGACACCATGGAATACAGACACCTGAGAGCAGATATAGACTTTTAGAATCATTAATGGTTTTGATAATATTGATTATAACAAATTCATTTCATTTTCTGATTTTCAAGGAACCAGGGGTCATGAATTAATGTTGTTTAAAAAGAGGGCTAGAAAGTTTTCTTTTAGTCATAGAGTGGTTGATAATTGGAATACCGGTAGTCTCCCATATGAGGTAGTTCAAGCTATATCTATTAATCATTTTCAATCTCTTTTGAATAACCATTGGAAATCTCTAAACTGTAAATTTATTTTTTCCTACTTAAGGTTTTCACAATAACTTCATTTATCTTAATTGATCTTCTATCATTCATTTCATAGTATTTGATCTTTTATCTGTTTTCTCTTGCGATACCGCCAACATAATATAAAAAAAATAGAATTATAGTATATGAATGCACTGAAGGGTCTTATAAGTCTTTGGACTTTTCACCGACCCATTACAATCAAGCAAGTATCAAGCAAGTATGGTGGTAGGTAGATCTTCCTAGTAATTTAACATGGTGTTAGTCAGAGGGTGTTATTTTTTACAAAGGGTAGGCCCTAGGCTGGAATACCTTCTCTGGAGTATGGTGGTAGCGCTTGGTCTCCATTAGGCCAAGTAAAAAAAAAATCCTTGGATGCCATCCACGTCAATTTTTGGCCCCGCACCAATTTTTGACGCAATATCTGACGCATTTTGTAGACTGAAACCATGTAAAAAACTTCAAAGACGACATCATTGTATGTTAACAGTAGGTGGATTTTAATGTGTTTCAGAGATTACAAACGCAATATCCACACGGAAGCAATCATACAACCACTGACAAAACAACCAGGATCGAGACAAGCATTACCGTTATAAAAACATGTCCAAATGTTTAGAAGAAGCGAAAATTTAATGACTTCTCGTTGAAAGAATGGTTTGAAAAACAATTTTCCAGTCTCAGATGCAAATTTGTACAACACAAATGGTGAGTCGCTAAACTACTAATACAGTAGTATGAATACCTTAACATACCGTGCCTGGCCTAGGCTTGTGCTAGCTTATACGGTGAATGGGCTCACAGATGATCATGCCCATGATCGGGCATTTGATCGTGTCGATGACTGAGCCAAACTTGACGATTATTAAAGCTCATTGCAAACATGCATTTTTAAAATTTTACTACTTAACTAAAACTTTAATCGTTGCTACCCAAAGGTAGGGCCTGCTAGGCATATGTGTAGGGCTAGGCCTAGGCCAGTGCCTAGATAGCAAGACTAATGATGTTTAAAATGGTAGGCCTAGCCTATGCCTAGCTACTGTAGTAGGTAGATTGGACTTTGTTAAAAACAGACTATTATGAATAAAATTACTGATCTTTAAACATCACATATTCAGCAATAAACATTTTTTGGTCAATACAGATCCAATGAGTTGGGCTTAGCTAGCTCACAAAACATGAATGGCATAGTGTACCATGTGTTATTTTCCTTTTTTCCTTCATTCAAGTGCTTTACGAATTGCGTAAGTCAATGCGATATGCATATGTTTCTTGACACGGGTAAAAAATAACAAATAACAAGTGCCTCCCTCACCAACTTTTTGAACAACCACAGACGGGAAACAAAGCTTTTTTGTTACTTGGCCTAACATAATTAACATTACCGAAGACTGGTTAGAGGCAACTGACGCTGGAAAATATGTAGGACTATACATACAAATGTGAATAATGTCTCATCCAGTACAGCATATATAGTGTTTGTGGGGTACCCCAGGGTTCTATTTTGGGACCTTCATTGTTTTTGTTACAGTATAATGATCTTTCAAAAATGTTTACAAAATGTAAAAATTAGCATGTATGCTGATGACACAGCTGTGTATTTTGCATCTGATGATATAAATGAAATGTCTGAAAAAATTAATATTGACCTTGACAATATTGCAAACTGGTTGTGTTGTAACAAATTAAGCTTAAATATTAAGAAAATTAGAGTTCATGGTAATTGGTATACAACAAAAATTGGCAAAAATTGCTAACAATAATGTGAATATAAATATTGAAGACTACTGTATGTGTGTTTGAAAAGAGTTTATCACTGTAAACACTTAGGTATTGTAATCGATGAGCATCTTTCATGGGCTAAACAGATTGAATATGTAAAAAGTAAAGTACTTCCAAGGCTTTTTTATCTTAAAAAAGCTAGTGAATTTGTTCCAAAACCTGTTCAATATAAACTTTATAAAACAATTACAGCACCAAACTTCCAATAACTGCAATGTTGTCTGGGGAAGATGTACTAGTACCCTAGGTAAAAAGCTTTAGGTCTTTAGGGCAGCCAAAATTATTATGAAAGCTTCAAAATATGATTCAAGTTCTGAAGCTCTTAAAGAATTAAGCTGGAATACACTTGAAACACAATTGTACTATAGCGAAGTTACAATGTAATATTATGAATAACTTAAGCCCACAGTATCTTGTAGACAGATTTTATTCCAAAGAAAACATATATAATACCAGATCAAAAGACAATCTTTATCTTTGTAAACCCAAAACCGAGTACAAAAAGAAAAGTTTTACATATCATGGTGCAAAATTATGGAATTCATTGTCTAATGAAGCAAAAAGTGCAGAAGATGTGAAGACTTTTAAAGTGTGTCAAGTCTAACTAGCCTTTATAGACCATCAGAAAATTGAAAATGTAATTCATTTAGATACTGATATCATGTAACTCAAGTTTGCTTTCAATACTGTACAGTACAGTAGTTACTGATTTTTTTGTTTTTGTTTTTTTGTTAATTAGTAGATTAAGGACACGGCCTCTTGGAAAACCAACCTTTTGTAAAAAGATTGAAATGAGCACCGTGAATAAATAAAATCATTATAATTATTATTACATAAAAAAGATAGTGATTTGTTAGAAAAGGTACAACAGAGGTCAACTAGGCTAGATTGGTTCGAGAGTTAAAGGAAAGCTCAAGTGAGGATAGACTTAAAGAATTAGAATTACTGTACTCTATATAGTAGAAAGAGAGCAGATCTTGTTCAGACTTATATAATACTTCAAAATAAGTCAGTCAAAAACTAGAGGACATGACCTTTAAGCTATATAAAACCAAGAGTAGAACTAATATTAGGAAACAAGTATATTCAGTGCGTGTGATTAATGATTGGAACGCATTGCCAAAAGAAGTTGTTAATGCAAAAACAACAAATGCATTCAAGTTGGGTATTGAAAAAAATAAACTGGTCTGGCCAACTAGGCCTATTTCTATTAAAATTCAGCCCATATGTTTCTGAAGCTTAGAGGCATTGGCAATAAGCACTATATAAATGTCACATATTATTATTATTATTATGTATGTTCCAAGAGGGACAAAATGAGCTTGCTTTTGATGTATCATCAAGGTAAACTGACCGATGGAGTGGAGTGAGGTCCAAAAAAAATCTAATTTCCAAAACGGGTCTGTTGCAGTGTAGGCCTAACCTAGGCATGGCCTATTTTTAGATATAAAAAGCTATTTTATCCACGATCGCACACAACGCTTTCGCTAACCTAGGCCTAGGCCCGTAACGGAATATCCCTCGGCAGGGATCGCGGCCAGGGGGAACGGGGGCTCCGTCCGTCCGGAAAATTTAGCTAGGCCTAGCCTAGCAGGTTTAGGGCGGCATATGCCTAACCTTATTTAAACGGGTCTAGTAAACTTACCTATAGGCCTAATTTCAAATCATATTTATTGCATTTAAATACTTAACCACATGAAAGCTGATTTTTTTCAAATCACATTTCCGTATTTGAAGCAGAAACTTTTTACCGGTAAAAATTATTGATGAGTAAAAATGACGTTTGAAAATAGTCGACAAACTTTCATGACGTTTAAACATAAAATTGATGCTTAAGTGGACAATGATGACGCCCTCTACGTCATCATACATTGGTAGTCGATGTTTGACAGTCACTCGGAAGTAAAATTAGGTACACATCACCAAAAATGACGTACAGGGCTATCACGGAGGCTACACACAGAGTCCAGTTGGCAATCGGCAATCGAAGCAATGATTTTAGTACATTATGAAAGAGAAATTGTACAGTTTTAGCTTGTATTAAAATAAATATATAGGTTTTTATTGACATGGATTGGTTCGGGGATAATTTAAAGAATTTGACGGGCTCTGTTAGCGGGCAATTAAGTAGCGTTGCTAGCTTTACAAGAGATGTATTGACGGAAGGAACTGAAGAAGTTGGGGGTGAGTCAATCGAGGATCTAAACAAGCCTGGGAACAGATTGCGTTGGAGGGGTGTGTTCTGTGTGATTACCCTGTGTGTCTGTGTTTAGCGTAGGCCTAGCTATCCATCCTATCGTTTATTTTATCTAAATGAGTATCTAGCTAGTTACATTAAAATGATTTTAAAATGTTAAATAAGTTGTTTTTTTTTAGACTTTATTGCCTACTAACTAGGGCCCTGGCCTCTAGCCTTTAATACTAAAACCCATACTAATAATAATATATAATAGGCCTAGGCCCTAGGCCTATTTTCATTTTATTAAGAACAGGTTGTCCTGGAGATAACTTTTCCCGAACATAAAATATTTACCTTGAACCATAGGACATTGAGAACAATCTTCACCTTTTGAAGTTAAAGTTTGAATAAACTTATATATCAAATCATGATTTTATTCCAGACCAAACAGCAGAATTGAAAGTTTTTCAAGACAAAATACGAGAATTAGATGCATTGGTGATAGCTCAAAAACAAGAAGTAAGTCTGTATGTTCTGAATCAAACAAATTAATTACAGTAATGTGTGGTTTACCCAACCAACTCGTAGTTAAAAAAAATCAGACCTTTCACAGTATTGAAGAACATTTATTATACTCCGAGACAGAAATAATTAAACAAATTTAATCATAAAATTAAATGTTTATTTACTAAAAATTTTGAAGTACATAGCAAGACATTGGTCAATTTCACTATAGTCAAAGGAGTGACTAAATTCAAAGTAGTTTATTTAAATTCAAAGAAGGGTATTTAATTTTGAAGGAGTTAAATGCACTCCTTTAAATTTTAAAGTTTTAAAGGAATGTATTAAAGGTTTACTGTCAAGTCAATCTGTATTTTTTACTTCATATGCTCTACATAACTGTAGTGTAATTACTTCTATGCTCATGCTAATAATAATTCTTCAAATTAAATCTGGCCAGTTGTTAGGCTTCAATACATGTTTACTCACTGTATGTATATATTCTGTTTTGATAGAATGAAAGGTTGAAGTTAATAAACCGGGAAATTGAAGAGAAAGCTGAAGCCTCTGAACTACAGATTAACACAATATCACAGCAGTATCGAAATGTGCTACATGAAAAACAGGTTAGAATTCTTGTACCTACAGTAACTGTAACTAAAACTGCATCATCTTCATTAAATCATCATTGTCAATGTTATTGTTGTCATTCATCATCATCATCATCATTAAGGTTTATTAGGAATTCTCCAATACATTTCGTACAATACTGTATGAGTTTTAAATACATAATTTTGTAGAATAGTATTATATTACATAATATCGTTTTGTTAAATTTCACAATTTTATAATATTTCATGTAGAACAAGATGAAAGTAAAGTTTCCTGTTAGAGAATATAGGATTTAGATATTAACACATCTTGGGGTGGTTGTTTTATTTTAATCAAGGGCATCAATGAATTAATACAGAATTTTCAGAACATCCTCAGAACTTAATTACATCCCATGAAACTGTTCTTCTTTACATTGCTTCCATCTCGTCTAAGTAAAATTCACTACAGTAGTTTATATTTTGAAAGTGTTCTTTACATTGCTTCCATCTTGTCTGCAATCAAATTCACTAGTCCATATTTTGAAAGTTTTTTTTTGCATTGCTTCAATTTTGTCCATAGTCCATATTTCAAAAGGCTGAATTTTCTACAGTATCAGTTTTCTAACATAAGATTTAAGGATAGGATTTCTGAAAATTATCTAATTTATTAGTTCTGTTTGTTTTTTAATTTATAATATTAACTTGGATAAATGGGTAAAAAGTAAATGTTTTATAAGGTATCTGTCTAAAGTGGACCAGTATTGCAGTACTGATATTTTTGTTTCACTAAGACTCTAATAATTATTTATTTACATTAAACAACTCTCGTGGAAAAGTATTCATTTCACAGACTAAGTGTTATGGAATGAACTTCCAGTTAATATTTGTAAAGATTTTTTTATTATTTAATGTATTGCAATTTAAAAACCATTTGTAAATTTGTGTATTTTATTCTAGTGATTATAATTTTAATTTCTTTTCACTTAATGTTGTATTTAAATCTGGGAGACTAGTACTTATGGTATTGAAAGGAGTGCCTTATTCAGAATAAAGAAAGAATTGTATGGAAGACTGGTATAAATAAAGAAGAATTGTATTGTATTGTAAATCCTGCTAAAGCAAATCCTGCTTATTCTAGGATGAAATAAAAGAATTAAAACAAAAGCACCATGAGATGGAGAATCTGCACTCAATGATGTCGATGTCACCAACTATGACCACCAGTACATCCACCAGTTCATTGTCAGCATCCAAGATTCCAGATGATCATGACTTTGATGATGTCATCTCCTCACAATATGAAATCAACCGTCTTTCTCAGGAGGTTACACGGTTGCAGGCGGAATGTGATAAGTGGAGGAGACTTCATGGTGGCCAGCCTGATCAAGTAAGAAAATGTATAATATGTTATAAAGTTATTGCTGAATTATGTTTCATTTGTTTGTTTATTTACACTGTAGAGATTGTTACTGAGATTTATATACACTGGTCTAGAATTGTAAAGTTTATTTGGAAGCAATCTTTAATTAGGGATGTGTAGCTGTAGTTCCTGTATACCGTTCAGTTACAGACATTATTTATTGAAACCACTTGTACATTCTAAACTGCAGTTCTTAGTGTTTATCAGCAGATATTGGCTTGGACCACAACCTTCTTCTAGTAAGTGTAGGCATCCAAGTAAAGCTAAAATGAACCAAAGCTCTCCTTACATGAAACATGGTTCAAAATCAACTAAAATAACTAGTTTACAGTAAATGTGGTTCATAATTAACAAAAATAACTTAGTTTACAGAAAAACATGGTTCAAAATTAACTTAAGCTTGTAAACGTGGTTCATAATTAACTTAAGCTTGTGTGGTGATTAACAAATACTTGTGTGAGATCATTTCATCGTCATTTCATTTCATTTATCATATTTTTATGATATTTGTGACTTTTCAGTCAACATTTCAAATTGGTGGTGATGATGAAAGTCCAATGTATGCAGATGAATCTGGTCTGCAAGCTCGGATCAAGGTAGGTAGTTTTCAAATTGTGGCATGTAAAATTTAATTCACCACTCGTTTACATTCGGGTCTGGAATAAAATCATTCTTATTTTTTAAAATTTTAATCTGTTTTAAAAGTATTCAATACAAATTCAACAGCAAAACCTAAAAGAGTTGCACTACAAAATACATTCATTGCCACGCTTCCTACAAATGGATGAATATGCATAATTGCTGTTTTGAGAAAGTTGTGTACCTTTTTATAACAATTTGAACACCATGTTTATGTGTTATAAAAAGTGCTGCAACATTGATTTTGCACGTCTAGAGAACTATTTTATATGTGCAAAATTACATATGTGTTTATATTTATTTAACAGGTGATGTAAACAACAGCGTGACTTGTACAGGAATGTAAATACCTGTAGTTTCAGCACTCAGTTTTTTACAATCAAATGATATACTGTGCCTTTATAATATCTCTATTCATTTTAATTAAGTTAACAAACACTACAGTAAAGTAGGAATGGTGGTATACCTCAGTAATGTCTGTCACTAACCTTCTCCCCACCACTAACCACTGCTGAAAACAATTTAAACCTGATCTAAAATGAAATGATATTTTTAAGGAACTTGAAAGTCAACTAGACCAGGAAGTTGATGAACATCAACATGAACTATCAGCATTGCAAGATACTCACATACAAAAACTATCAAACATTAAACGACAACATAAATTAGAATTACAAGACCTCCAAGATCGACTTGAACTATTACAAGATGATGGATCCTCTTCTGGCCGTAGCACGCCCCATTCAAATCCCACGTCACCTGTCCACTCACCAGCAAGTCCATCAAGTATAATGGATGTTGATCGACTACAGAGTGAGCTTAGAGAATCACAACATTCCTTACAAAAATTAAGAAAAGATAGGCAACATTTAGAAGAGTCAAATAAACGACTGAAGGTCGATCTTGAACAAACACGACTAGTTGAAAAAGAGAAAGCAAGAACATTGCAGATTCTCAACAGGCAACTTGAAGCAATACAGTTGGAAAAACAAACATTATTTGATGATAATGAACAGATTAGAAAAGAAAAGAAAGAGTTGAGGGAAAAAGTAAATAAATTGCAAGTGGAGAATGCTGGCATAAAAGGAGATAAAAGAAAACATGAACAGTCCATAGAAAGTAGAGAACAGGAGTTACAGGTGGCTAACAGTAAAATCCAAATTCTTCAAGAGAAAGTCAAAGGTCAGAAAAATGTTTCTTTTTAAATGAATTTGAAACTTTTTCTATGTTCTTAATTTATGTCTTAAACAGTTGATTTTGAAGTTGTTTGAGTCAGGTTTTTTATTCTTTTAAAGGCCTATTGTTTCAAAATCTATAAAAAGTACTTTGTTCCACCTTGTCCACTTCTTACGAAAAGGTTCTGCACACAAGATTATGAAATTTAACAAATATTTACTTCTAAAACAAAAAGAAAATGAGGAATGCATTTCACAACAAGATTTGTATAGAGTAAATGTATATGATACAACATAATGTTTTTTTCTTATGCTATTTAAAACACCTTTATTTTGCTCAGGAAACTGTTATGAAGGTCATTTTAAGAAACAAAAATAAAAAAACTTCATCAGCCCAGTAGCGGGGCCAGGAATTCCCCGACAGCCGGGGCAAAGCCACCGACAGGGGGGCACGGGTCCCCGACGAGTTTAATTTTAAGTTGGGCGTGTCCCTGGTTTCCAGTCTGACGAGCAAAGAGCAAAAAAAAAAAAAAAAAACGTTATTTGCCGTATTTTGCATGCTTTTTAGCCCGTTTTGGTGTTGGGGCATCGTCCCTTGCTGTTTTGGTGTTGGGGCTTCGTCTGTCCCCAGACGAAACCTTGATTTTCTCCCCGACGGGGGGGAAAAGGTCCCCCGACGTAGCGCCGCCACTGCATCAGCCCCTAAGCGTACCCTAAATTCTCAAGCAGAGGAGGGAAAACAAAGTATTTTTTATAACTTACTGTAAATATAAAATGTAACCTATATTTTATATAATAATTTTTTTTTTACTTGATTATTTTTTTTTTAGTTCAAGAAGATGAGTTGGATGAATTGCGTCGTGAGAATGATCAGGTGCGAGACGGCTTGTATACTACTAAACAAAGATTATTGGCAGCATTGGATGCCAGCCATGTACAGTTTGCTTATTTGCTTGCTTTTTACTACCAAGCAAGCAGCATGGTCTCTGCAGAAAGTAGAATTAGCATCGACCTTTAAACTCATCTATTTAACCTCTGACCTGCCAGTAACCTTTAACCCTTTTCAAACCATTATCTATTTTGACATTTCCTAAATTAACTGTAACCAAATATCTTTAATTTTTCCATATTTAAATATGCAAAAAATATATATACTATAACATTTTTTTCTTTTATTTTTTTATTAATAAATAAGCATGTATTATTAATATGGGCAATTATATTTTAACAAATGCTGCAAGAAATATGTTTTGATATATCAAGGCATGTACTGACTGACTTTGGGAACAAATTTGTATCAACAACAAGTGTGGTTTTACAGAGTGAAATTATAAATTCAGTTTATTTTAAACTTCCTATGTGATGACCTATTGAACTTTTTTTTTCATTTTATTTACCTTGTTAATTTGAAATAGCTTTCGATATTTAACCATATGTGATTATTCTTCTGTCTTACACATATCTTACATGTCAAAGGTATGTAACAGATATTTAATATGAATGCTTGCCACTGATTGGTTAATACTAGTTCTCATCTGCAGTTGAAGATGCTGCCTGTTTTTTGACATCATTTCTAAATTAGTTTAATATTAATTGCCTGCTGATCTAAACTATAATTAATCTTTATAGTTAAACTTGAATGCAGTGATAATACCTATAGCCTGCAGAATGTGCATTTCAATTCTTTAACGATACTCTTTAATGCAATTAATATGATACTGCAGAATATCATAGGGTAGTAGTAAAGTACATGCATCCTACACATGAATATATATTACTTTTTAAAACTCAAAAAGAAAATACCGCAAAATTAAATACATTTTGACAATATTATTTAGTGATCCTTAACTATGAGGTGAAAAAATTGCCTTAAAAGACTTCTGCAAAGGAAAGATGACACTATAGATTTAAAACAACATCCTGTATTAAAAGCTTTGGAATTAATTTATTATCATTGTATGGTGTTAGCAGGTTTTATGTAGTTTACTATTACCCTGTGGTGTAGGACTGATATCAATATTCATTCGCATGTCTGAATATAATAATTACTAAAACATAATCACAACTAGCATGAATTAATCAATACATCCATGGAATCTATGCTCATCAAGTCCGATGTATTTAAGAACTAAAAATGTTATAATCATTTATTATATGCGATAAGGAAGTGCAACATGACATGTCAGGTTTCAACAAACTCATGAGTAGGTCGGTTGGTTAAGACATCGTTTACCGTGACCGTTCTACAGAAGCGAAGGTCAAGGGTTCGATTCCCACCACTGTAGGCTCTGGCTATTGTTTGAGTGGCGCTGTAGTTTGGTGGTTAGCATGCTTGCCTTCCAATCCCGAGGTTCTGGGTTCAAACTTTGCTGAGCGCTAGGTTGGTTTCAACAACTTAACAACGCCACTCCCTGAGCCTCATAGACTTGGTTTAGAAAGCATGGCGTAGATCTCATCCTACAGTAACAGCACCACTCCCTGAGCCTCATAGACTTGGTTTAGAAAGCATGGCATAGATATCATCCTGTAAGTGGCGAGAAAACTCACTGTTGGATGTGATACGAAATAAAAAAAAAAGAAATGAAAAAAAATTATAAAAATTTGTCCTCAGGAATAAGTTAAAATGAATTAAATCATGTACAGTAATTAGAATATTGTCTATAGACAAATTTTATAAATTTAATTGTAGGTTTTGCTGTTGTAGTAGGCACAGAAGGCACTATTCTGTGGTATTATGCAATTTAGGTTGTCAAATAATGTGTAGGCTCACCACTAAATGATTGTCGTTGTGGTAAACTACAGACTCAATATATTAAAATAGATCCTATAGCGCCTCAACAGATCCAACTCTATCACCACTAAATGATTGTCTTGTAGTAAACTACAGACTCAATATATTAAAATAGATCCTATAAGCCTTAACAGATCCAACTCTATCACCCTTTTTTAGAATAGATCTTATAAGCTTCAACAGATCCAACTCTATCACCCTTTTTTAGAATAGATCTTATAAGCTTCAACAGATCCAACTCTATCACTCTTTATTAAAATAGAGCCTATTATATAGCGCTCAACAGATACAACTCTATCACACTTTTTTTTGAAAACCGCTCACCCATGAACCAAGGTGCTTTGCTAATCATGTAGCCTCTATAATGAGCCCTCACTCTGTGATTTATTTGTTTTGAAATTATGTGAAATTAAGATTTACTTAAAAATCTTAGTAATCTTGTTTGCCGATAGCTCAGTTTATATAACACCAGGTTTGACCACGTGGTGCTTTCACTTCCTCTCCATTATTACAAAATATACATTACCTACTAACTTCATTGTTTAGATGTGTACATCTATACCTTCTAGATGTACAGTAGCTAAAAAGTAATTATTAATTCAATCACTTCAATATAGATAGTATTGTTGTTCATTAACTGCTGACATTAGAATTGCATTATGAATGTTGCATTTATTTTGTGGTCAGGTTCCACATATGGTTTCTTAAGTATTTAAGCCATTAAGTTTGTCTTTTGTTGTAACTAAATCTTTTATCTTTCTTTATATCTTTCAGGTTAGTACGAGTGCAATGCGACAAGAACTCAGACATGCTAGAAATAAATTCAGTAGTACAGCTATGATAAGGCGAACAAAACTCTTGAGAGAAAAACAAGTTATAGTCAATAAAATGATAGATATTGGGGAACAGGTATAGATTGTGATTAACGAGTCAATTGTACTAAACAAAAGTAGTTTGGCACCAAAAAGAAATCTTTTTTTCTATTCATTCATTTTTTTAACATGTAAAAATGATAATGGCTAAATACATAAAATTAAAATGACATTTGTAAGAAATGCATCAAGTTATAAAGACTATAGAAAAAAAACAAATTACAAAAATACAATGTTAATAAGATGTTAAGTCACTGGATACAACTTGGCTCATGTACACCTTAAAGAAATACAGTACACTTGTCAGAGGAGAGTAGGGCAGTTTTTATTGGTATAGTGTCCAATCACTAACAGAATGTAGCCACCTTCAAATTTCATACAAATGTTGTGATTACTCGGCATAAACATGCTTAAAATAAAGTGAAAAACAAACATGGTTAAAAAAAACCCTACATCCAATGTTACAGAGGTAAATATATTGTTTCATGTTAACCTTGTAGAACAGATTTGTTTTTACATTTCTTAGGTATCTGAGAGTAAGACAACCGTTGCCAATCTTCAGGCTACTAATTCTCAGATGAAATCTGAAACATCTGGAATGATTGGTGATCTTGGTGACACAGAGATGCAAGATCTTACATCAGAGCTTGTGGACACACTTGAGGTAGAAAACCAAATATTACGTGAAAAAGTCGTCAAACTGGAGAATGAGGTCTCAGATCTTAACCAATCTTGCTCGTCCCTTGCTGGTGATAAGGAGAAATGTGAAAATCTAATTGTCCAACTAAATCAGAAGTTGCAACGAGATGATGCATTCAGTTCTCAAGGTGGACTTGATAGTGAGACTGAAAGTGTTGCTAGGCCGCCCCTGGAGGAGAGTACGGTGCAACATATACAATATAAGCGTCCTACATCTCCTTCGGAATCCAGCTCTGCGACTGAGACGTCTATGCCGACTGGTGTTGAAATCATGGATGGTAATAGTGAGGGACGATTAGTGGAAGGTTCAGATTCTATCAGCTTTGATGGCGAGTATGATGACTCAATTATGTTCTCTTCCATGAAACAAAGGTGAGAACCAATTATAAACAAGAAAACAATTATTCAATAAAACTGTAAAAAACTAATAGTAAAAGTGTATTGAATAAGCCCTGCTGTTCTGTTGCTTGCCCATTACAACCAGGTTTAAATATACAGTGCAAATAAATTGCATGCTATTAATTCTTATAGATTGTAAACACAAGTATTACAGACAATGCATTATATTAAAAAACATTTCATGAAAATTTTAAAATCATACAAGAAATATGTGGAAGCAGTTGGCGCAGCGGTGGCGTTTCGGGCTTCCAATCACGAGGTCGGTGGTTCGAGACTCACTCAGTCAG
>JAOTQE010084045.1:0-15395 GCA_025631205.1 Nesometra sesokonis
ACCTCGACTCTGGAATGCATTGCCTGTGTCAATACGTTGTTGTAACGATCTAAATGTTTTTAAAAGAAATTTAAAATAAATCACATCTCTTTACAGAAGCATATATGCAAAGAGATACCACTTTTTAAATAAGTTTGAATTATCACTTTGATTCTAATTTATATATTTGTTTATATTTTTATATTTCAACTTTATTTTACGAGGGTAACCCTTCCAGCTGTACCCGTAGGCCAGTTGATATTCAGGGGCCCTCAAAGTGACGATGTATGTAGTAAGGTATATGTATGTGTGTATGTATGTGTGTGTATATGTATGTATGCATATATGTATATATATATATATATATATGTGTGGGTGTGTGGGTGTATGTGTATAAATCGAAATTTGTGTATGTGTATATATGTATATATATGTATGTGTATGTATTGTATGTATACTACCTGAAAGCGCCTTGAGCACCATCGGTGGAGATGTGCGCTATATAAATCATGTTTATTATTATTATTATTGACCATATTCAAATAATTTCTTCCAATAGCATTAAGCATATGTGACGGAGTTAACTGCCAAAATGGAGGGCAGTGTGTTGCTAACCTGGATAAATGCGAGACTTCTTGTAAGTGTACAACATGTTTCTCTGGAAATAAGTGTCAAAATCGTAAGTAAAATTTTAC
This sequence comes from Nesometra sesokonis, assembly GCA_025631205.1. Taxonomy (NCBI): domain Eukaryota; kingdom Metazoa; phylum Echinodermata; class Crinoidea; order Comatulida; family Antedonidae; genus Nesometra; species Nesometra sesokonis. The sequence goes on from JAOTQE010084045.1 coordinate 675, forward strand.
ATCTTTATTGAAAATCCATCAAACATACGTCCTTATTTCATATTATAAAGTTTTCAGAAGGGGAACTCTTTCCACGACAAAGAATACACAATATAATAAAGATATTATATTATTATTATTATGTACAATTTGACCGTATCATGTCTGTCATATAGGTAGGGGGTCATCCTCATCTGCTCAAAACCATGGTTGAGTTAGGTGTTAATTATTGACCCATCTACCAAAACAGCTCTTCACCGGCTCTGCTGTGAATATTTCCGAATGAAGGTGTAAAAGTGCGGCACATTAAACCGGCTTTAAGGGACATGAAATTTATGAAGCTATACTATTACTTTCGAGTGTTTTTTTCCGCAGCCATCAATATTTGTAATAATGTCCGATGTGATAACGGAGGCACCTGTGTACCAGACTACAACACATGTACCACCTCATGCAAATGTAGAAAGTGCTTTACTGGAGACAGGTGTAGAACAGGTTAGTTACATTTTGTTTTATGTTTTTCTGTCTAATAATACAACGCCTACATGTTACTTCAAAGAATGATACGGAACAAATATCGCAAACTTACGGTTTTATTCGGTGACAGACTAACGTCAATGAATTTGAACAAGCTCTTGTGTTTTTGTGTAAATTAGGGGCCTTTTTGAGATACGATTATTTCAAACAACCATATAGATGGAATGTAAAATGAAGAAAACTGTTTAACGCGTAATTGGGAAGTAACGGATTTTAATTATCTAGAGCTACACTTTGAGAGCATATAAAAGTATATGTATTTATTTTAAAAAGCCTGGCATTCAACGGTAGAATTTAAGAGAATGTAGAAGTAAGTAATAAAAAAATGAAAATAATACTTTTTAAAGCCATAGTTGATCTAAATTCTCAATAATTATGAGGCATGGCACATACCATGGAGCTATACACACTAAAGAATGTTCCCAAGAATCTAGAGATGGCTAATGTATTGGCTTGGCTGATATATTGGTCTTATATATTACCTATTATTAATACATTTTTATATATATAAATATTGGCCTAATACTAATCTGCCGTATTTATACATATTATATTCAAACACAACAAAAGTAAAATAATAACACAATTTATATTTTGGGGTGGATCTTTAAAAGATAAAACGGGTGAACCTGTATTTATTTGTTTTGTGAACAGTCTAAATCTAGTAACCTGCGGCGGGCTATGTACGCCCTCATGTCGCGTGCAAAAAGGGCGCTTACTTAGGAAATAATAACCTGGGTACGATAGCGGATACGATATACAACCGACTAGCTTATCAACTGGAAAATATCAAATACCTAACCTAAAAGAGTTCACTAAATTTAACTTCTTTTTCTACTCGAGAATAAATCTAAAGAGATATGCAGTAACCGTGTTTATTAATTTAGAAATAATAAACAGGTAAATTTCCAAAGAATTTAGTTCTTGGGTATACTTTGGAGGAATGCAGGCCCATAACCAGGGAGGTTCGCCTAAGGGCCCCGGTGGGGTGAAGGGGAAACGCCCCTGTGGGGGCTGGGGACGAAGCCTACCTGCACTCTAATAGTGTGTATTTGGTATATTTATTAGTTATAACATTTTAATGGATGTTGATTTTAGAATAATATGAGCACAGTAATACCGACTACAGATGCGAAAATAGGAAAAAGTGTTCGAAATTGGTAGGGTGGGGTTCGTTTTTTAAAGGGGGTTTGCTAAAATAAGGAAACCATCTTGGCTACGGCCTGGAATGTGCATTTAAACGTAATGGGGACAGACCGGACAAACTGACCAACCGACTAACCGAGTATAGAGATGCTTGCACCCATTTAAAAACATACAGAAACGAACGTACAATAATTTATTTTGTCAATCTATGTATGTGTTGTTGAGATGTCAAGGGGGCAGATAAACCAGCGCCCCCTCCCTCCCCATTATCGTCAAAACGTAGTTGCGCTCCCTTATTAGGTGCGCCGGGTCCAAAATCCACCATAAAAACCCAATATACAAGCCAAAAAGAGTATCAGGGCACTAAAATGGCGAAATTCCCTTTTTTTTTTGCTCGTCAGAATAAAACTGGTAACCACGCCTACCCGGACCTGAGAAAGTGCGCCCCCCTTCGGTGGATCCTGGATCCGCCCCTGATGTCGAACTGGTGTTTATTTTGAATCACTTTGACATATAAAAACTTGGGAATAATAAATGATAAACTAATTTCACTCTTTTTTATTTAATGCTTTTTACACTTAAAAAAAACGTCAAAATAAGTATTATTATCTAATAAAGAAATTTAGTGTTTGAACATCGCAAATATAAACAATTTTGCTGTTCTGTTAATAGCTCTGAATATCTGCTCTGATGTAAACTGTGAGAATGGAGGGCAGTGTGTGGCTAACCTCATAAAATGTGAAACCTCTTGTAAATGCAGACCATGTTTTACAGGAGAGACATGTCAAAATCGTAAGTATTCTTAATATTATTACAATAAAAGGATAAACTATTGCTACAAAATATTAAAACCATATTTTTGTTATAAGAACAATGTTTATAAGAACTATGAGTTTGTAAACCTCTGAAGATTAAAAACAAAATGAGTCTGGTGAAAATAAATAACATTTTTATATAAGAATATGATATTTTGTCTACACTGTATTCTTTAGGTCTACAGAAGCCTATGTGCTGTACAGGAGTAAATTTAATTCGAAATTCAAACTCAGTTAACAAAAATGAAATATATAATACACCTGATGTATGACAAATGAATGATGAAAATAAAATAATAAAAAATAGGCATCATTATTAACTTATGTTAGTACTGAAGGCTTAGCGGCGGATCTAGACATGTACTGTGACCTTCGCAAAACCCATGTGAAGAATCTGGGGGTCCGAGGGTCGCTTAGGACCCCTGTGGTGAGTTACCAGAGTCTGAGGCAGACGTTCCAACCTCAGAGGTCTAAAATTTGGGAGATTTTTCAAATCTGAGGTCTAAAATTCGGAAGATTTTTAAAGTGCAACCTCTCTTAAAATACTACTCTTTTTACTGCGTTTTATGATGGAAGGGCCGAAAAAACAGGCCAGAAAGGTTTTAACTAGCGTCAATTACGATTTAAAATACTGTATTTATTGATTAAATGTTATTCTAAGCCAATTTATGGTAATAAAACATGTTTAAATTTTAACAGAATATCGGGAGATTGCTTTAAAAAATCGGGAGACTGTTAAAATTTCGGGAGACTCCCGGACAAATCGGGAGGGTTGGAACCTCTGCTGAGGTCGTCTGACCTTCGCAATGGCGAACGGTGCGAAGGTCTGGATCCCCGACTGAGGCTGGCAGCCATCTTGAAGAAAACATCTACAAGCAATTGCATTCCCTCACCATCAAAAACTGACGATTTCTTCATTAAGTTTGTATCCAGTACAATGTGCTTTGATAATATGTTTAAAAATAATAACATAAGAACGTATTTACAGATATACAGAGGAGTTTATTTGTAAGAGCAACCGCTGGACTACAGTAAAATAGGGGAAAATATAGCATTTGACCTCTGTGAGTGAAAACAAGGATGATCCCTCATTCGTTTCATTTCTCTTTTGTTTTTACTAGCCGTTGATATTTGTCAGGCTGTAAATTGTCGAAACGGTGGAAGCTGCGTCGCAGACCATGACACCTGCACCACTTCATGCAAATGTAAATCGTGTTTTACTGGAAGAAACTGTGAATTTTGTAAGTAAGCATCATAACTAAACCTCAGTCTAGGTTATCAAATTTTCCTCAACAAAAACTTTGATGCGCTATGGTGATGTGGACCTCATTAGACATCATTACCATTTGTATATCAACATTTTTTGTCAAAGAACATTTGATTGTTTGGACTTGATGGTGATTAATTAATGACAGTGGTTGAATTTACGGCAGTCTCTAGTGCTTAAGGTATAGGGAGAGTTATTTTCAAGTTTAGGGTCAATTTGAAACATTTTACGTAAATATATTCACAGCCTTAATTAATAAAGACACCGTGTACTTATTTTAGCTTATAAATAAAAGAATAAAAACTCGATTTGATATTATCAATATTTAGGTTTTCACAGTGGCTATCGTTACACCTGTCGAACGTTCAAAGGTTGAAATAAGGTTTCCAGATTTTACAAATCGTGATAAGCCTCCTCGTTGACATACTATGTATAGGCAATTATACGTACAAATAGACTCGCTCTTTACAACCTCACAAAGGTTAATGCGAGTGTCAATCTTTTTACGCATATTATATTCTGCTTCTTCTTTCAATGTTATGTATTTTAATGATGGAATGAATTGGCCTATTAAATTTAATTGAATTGCACTGAATAACCTGCTGTGAGTGAATTACGATGATTTTTTGTCCTGTTTACTTGATTATCATATACCTCTATGGGAACACTGTTTAATATATGTTATCTGCATTGTCTGTTATTCGTTCGGCTTCTCGTTTCTGTACGGGAATGGGTTATCAGCCCATTGCTCAACCCCCGAACTGGAGGACCAGGGGACTATACTTTGGCTTCTACATTTGACCTTTCCTTCTTGGGTGGCCCTACCAGGAATACAATACTCCCGATGACATAGCTCTCCAGGTCACCGAAGCACACAAACATCCCCTCCACAGTAAGTTGGTAGTATGTTCCACTAAGTATCTGGAGAACAGATAACAAGAAACAGGTTGTCTGTTATATGCCTATACAATGCTATTTAATTAATTACTTCATATTATTACAGCTATTGATATATGTGGTGAAATCAATTGCCAAAATGGAGGAGTGTGCAAAGCTGATCATAATAAATGTGAAACTTCTTGCACGTGTAGAGACTGTTACACTGGTCCTAGATGTGAAACACGTAAGTATTCTACTATATATCGTACGTATAGACAATATTACACTTGTCCTTACATTAAACACTTATCATGGAAAACCTTGCTCCTTTATAAGCCTTGCGTGAATCACATATTGATGACAAAATCATGATCGTTTAGAAAATGTTACTCTGGGCCTACTTACCCGTACCCGATGGAAATGTCTTGCACGTGTAAAAAGAATTTAGCCTTCTTACGTGAAAAATACGTGATGAATATTAACTGGTCCTATTTATGAGAAACTTGTATGATGTGGCTGGAATCCGACCTCGTGTAACGTTATACTGGGTCTACTTACGTGAAACTCCCCTAGTTTTCCAAACCGTGCTCATGTAAACCATGTTACACTGAGCAAATTTGCGTGAAATTCTTTACTTATTTGCAAACTTAAGTAGACTAGATTGCCCTTACGTGAAACTGTTTCGTGTAGAACGTTTTGCATTGGACCATGCGAACAACTTACGTGATGAGAAAAACGTGCTGTAGTCCAGGTTTCACTGGCCCTACTTACATAACACATGTACTTTATGAAAAACCCCGTACTTGCGTAGAAAATCTTGCGTTGGTTCTATTTATGGCAGATCTGAACCAAATGAGACATAAGTCGCAATTGCTAGTTTTCTACAATAGGCAGAAGTTAAAAAATGGTCATATTTTTAAATTTTATTTTATTTCAAATGTATACACTTCATACATTCAACTTTCATACCACCTGAACAATTTTTAAATATATGATCAAAAAATGATTAAAAATGCAATTTAAAATGACCTTGCTTAATAAATGTATACTGATAAACAATTTTCAAATGCAGTTTTCTTAAAACTTAAATTTTAAATGTTCGAACTTGGATTGTTCATAACTTCGCAAGGAAACATCGTATGAAACTTTTTTTGCATGTTAAAGATAATAATGTGTAGTTTTATAATCCATAAAAACTCAATTTTCAATTTTCCGACTTATATCTCATTTGGTTTGGCTCTTCCACATTTACGTGAAACACGTATGTAAATCAATGTGTACGTGTCTACATACTTTGTTACACTGACATTATTGTACTGTTCATTGAAAAACTGACGTGAATCATTAATGTTATAAGATTTGATACTTTTGTCCATTTCTAGTGCATTTTAGATTGTGTAATTATGTTGTAAGTATAAAGATAAATATATCAGACTTGTAAGTTTTATTACGATGTTTTTACTAACATTATTACTAATTATGCACACATAACTGGATTTTTTTGCGTTTCACATTTAACCACTAAAATATGTGATCATAATTTATTAAAATAATTTTTTTCGATGTTTTCGATGCTTTTATTTACTGCAAATTATAGTCAAAGAACAAACAGATGGATAGTTATTGAGTTAAAGATGTTTCCCTGTATTCCATACCGTTGTAATAAATTTGTTTAAATGTTCTAATAATTTAAATTGTTGGCCAATATAACACTGATGTGAAACACTGAAATGTGTACATAATACAGATGCTCAGTTGTTCCTTTTTAGTCCTGCCTTTGATCTCCTTGGTATATTTATAAAATGCACACACATCTAAGTGACTAAAATTGTGGGAGTTGAGCCCTGTTTATCGGAAAATTAGGCAAGTGTAGTAACTACTTTGTCACTGACTATTCCTAATTGTAATTTAAAACTCTTTAAAATATGTATTTAGATTTTAAATAAGGGTGTGGTTTAAACAGGATGGTATCTTAATATTATAGATAACTTAACGTTAACATTAGGCATAGGCCTACACAAAATATGTTATGTAATAATATTACAATACAATTCAATAATCATTTATTTCCCCGGGTTAGATCTACAGGAGCGGGAAGAGACGCGCGTCTGAGATTTGTTAATCATTGCACGCGCGCGTTTTGCGCATCTTGGGGCGCTCTTTTTGTGGTGTCATTGAGGATGCTGTACGGAACCCCCGTGCTAGTAGTGAGGTTTCGTAAATTTACGAAATACGAAAACGAAAACGGTTACGTCACACTTCAATTTTTGAAAGTTGATAAATGTGTTTAAAAATATATCAAATTTTCCACTTACGAATCGTTGATGATCTTCCTAAAATATTCAACAAATGTGACAAATATTCAAGGTGTTCTATTCAAATGTTACAAGAATTTATGACGTATCTGTTTTCGTTATCGTATTTCGTAAAGTTGCGAAACCTCGCCAGTATTGTATACGTACAAACTGTAATCTTAACCTACATAGTAATGATATCAAGCAATAATTCTATAATACTGTGTGTATATTTTTGTCGATAGTTGTCAATATATGTAGTGGTGTTAATTGTCGAAATGGTGGAACTTGTAATATAGATCGAAACACTTGTACGACGTCATGCCAATGTAAGCCGTGTTTCGCAGGAAATAAATGTGAAGTAGGTGAGTAGACCTGTGACCATAGGCCTCATATTAAAGGCGCATTCCTTCCAAAATCTATACTCATTTTTCGGATATTTACCTGTTTATTATAGCTAAAACAATAGACATTTACCGGCATACCCCTTAAGTTTTATTCTCAAGTAGAAAAAAGATAGAAAGTTATTGAACGCTTTTTTGTATCTGTATCTTAAAAGCGGTCCTGTAGGTTATTCACTCTTTTACATTCACCCCAAACTTCACCCCAAAATTTAACTTCAACTTCACCCCAAACTTCAACTTCAAATTCACCCCAAACTTCACTTATTTACATTAAGAAGGTTCACATTTGATTTTTTTTTAAGAATTGAATCCATGTGAAGGTAATGGATGTCTAAATGGAGCAACCTGTATTAAGAACATTGAAGATTGTTCTTATTCGTGTAGATGTAAACAATGCTTCTTTGGAGAAAGATGCGAAAATGGTACGTATCAAAAATTGTTTTCAAAATAAGTCATTTATAATCAGACAGATGCCACCTGAACAATAAATACAAAATCTATTTAATCAAAATATGTGACATTTATATAGCACTTATTGCCAAGGCCTCTAAGCGCTTCACAATCAGTCATTGGGACAAACACCTATGGAATACAATCCATTTCATAATGTTGCAGCCGTAATCAACGCATGTGGCATTAGTACCTGCCAGGTATCCACTTATATTCCTGAGTGGAGAGCGGCAACGTGGATAAAGTGTCTTGCCTAGGAACACAAACAGTCGACCAGAGTGAGTCTAGAACCACCGACCTCGTCATTGGAAGCCCGAAACGCCACCACTGCGCCAACTGCTTCCACATTACATATATAGTTTGTTTGCTGTCATTTTGTTAAAATTTCAATGGAGGGGCTGGAGGATTTTTTTTCTAAAGAAACACTTAAAAAATCGAATCTGTTAGGTTTTGAAAGTTGAGGGTATTGTTTTTTTTTATGTACCACATCCATTCAAAGCGAAGCCAAAATTTGATTGAATGGTCAAGAAATAAAATACCAATTTCCTTATTCTCAAGTTCTTTTATTGTCAATTGGATATAAAAATATTCAGTAGGCCTATATGCAATCTTGTGTGCAATCGTGTCTTTCAGACAATAGGGGTTTAGTTTTGATCGATTAAAATTTTATGAACAGAATACTCGCTTTTTTGTTTTTTTTTTTTTATTCAAGGGCGCGGCGGATGACCGCAAACAAGATTTTTTTGGCTATTTTTGTTGTCATCCACGAATTACTGATTTTATATTCAAAAACAAAACTACAAGGAATGTATTCTCGTAAAATGTATTTAATTTACAAATATAGATGTTTTTCTAGAAACGATTTCCATCAGTAGCTTGAACAAAACGCAGATCCTATATAATATCAAATACACGTGAATACAAGGTATCAATAATTTAAATAACCAGATGGAGATAACAAATCGAAATCTTCAACATAAACACCAGATGTCACTTCGTGTTGTTAAGATACACATGACCATAATAATCAGACAGCAAGGTTTCAGTTGAAAATCTGCTTGTTTTCTATTTGCAGCAAGAGATCCTTGTGAAAACAATAACTGTGAAAACGGTGCTACATGTGTGCCGGATCTAGATACTTGTAGTTTTACATGCAAGTGTAGGAACTGTTTTGCAGGAAACAAATGTCAAATACGTAAGTACTTTTTATCTGTGGACAAATGAGTCATTTGAGTCTATTTTTCCAAACATTTTGCCACCTTTTCCCAAATAGGCCTAAGCATAGCTATAATAAAATCGTGTATGTATACAAAAATTATTGCAAAATAGTCATTATTTTTCTAAAGAGAATAAAAATTTGAAAACCATGGAAAATACAATAATCTGCGTTCTTTACAGTAACTGTAAAATGGTATTTTTATTTTTTCAATGAATTTATTATAATCTAAGTTTAATAAATAATATATTACAAAAATCACTCGCGTAATGTAAGAAATTGAAAATCAACTTTTTGAGGAATGGTCTCGCAGACTACTTTAAAAAGATTGAAAATTCACTCTAAATCATTGAAAATTCAGTCTAAAGGAGTGAGATAACTCACTCTTTTATCTCTTAACTCTTCTACAGGAGTAATTCACTTTTAAAAGTGGTCCTTCAGCTTACTCGCATTATTTTAAATTTACTCAAAGAATGTGAATTTTCACTCCTTTTATAATAAAGATGCATTGTTACCTAAACAATGACACAAAATTGATTTTAGAAATAAACTTGCTTATTTGACAGAAATATCTAAATTATTACCGTGACACTATAAATTATGGCATTTTGAAAATATTTACCGCTAGATTGCAATGTTATATGTTAAAAATGAGCAAAAACTGGCCAAAAGGCTGCATCCTTTTTAATTTTGATGATATTTCAGAGTACACTAATTTCTGTTCTCAAGTTTTTAAATTTGATGTTACTTTAATATGAGCAAGTTAATTTGAAAATTAATGACGATGATTTTTGGTAATTTTCAAGTGACTATACATCTTAAAAAAAGTGCAGATCTTAATTTTATTTTCACTCCATGTTAAGATATTACAAACATTATTTTTTAAAGAATTGAATCCATGTAAAGATAATGGTTGTCTGAATGGAGCAACCTGTATTCAAAACATTGAAGATTGTTCGTATTCATGTAGCTGTAAAAAATGTTTCTTTGGAGAAAGATGCGAGAATGGTACGTACCGAAAATTAAATGTTTTCAAGCAAAAATCAAGTCATCTATAATCAGACAAAACGTTCCGATGCTATCTGAACAATAATTGTTTTTTGAATCACGAATTTGTAGTATTTATTATTTCACCCGTAAACCAATGATTTTTGACCATATTTATTAACTCAGACGCCAATAAAATGCATGATACTTTACTTTATTTTGCATTTAAAGCAAAGCTACAAGGCATTAATCCTCGTAAAAATAATGTTTTTGATATACAAGTAGAAATATTTGTAGAAACGGTTATCAACAGTAGCTTGAACGAAACGCAGATCCTATATAATAGTGAGGTTTTGCAACTTTACGAAATCCGAAAACGGATACGTGATAAATCCTTGTAAAGTCTAAATAACACCTTAAGTATCTGTCACAGTTGGCCAGTATACGACGATCATCAACAATTCACAGGTAGATATATTTTTAACACATTTAGCAACTTTCAAAAATGGAAGTGAGAAGTATTCGTTTTCGTATTTCCTAAATTTGCGAAACTTCACTAATATCAAGAAAATGCACGTGGATACAAACTATCAATTTAAATAACCAGGTGGAGAGAACGAAGAGAAATCTCCAACATGTACACCACGTGTAACTGCGTAGTTGTTAAGGTAATCATGACCCTAATAATCAGATATCGAGGTTTAATTTGAAAATCTGCTTGCTTTGTATTTGCAGCACGAGATCCTTGTGAAAACCATAACTGTGAAAACGGTGCTACATGTGTTCCTGATCTAAATAGTTGTAGTTTTACATGCAAGTGTAGAGACTGTTTTAAAGGAAATAGGTGTCAAACACGTAAGTACTTTTTGGGTTAAATATTTGTGGGACTCATTAAAATACTGCATTAATACATTCGAAATATTTGTGTTTAATATCGTTTGAGTCGATACGAATGGTCAAGTGCAAATGGCTCGATTTAACGGAGACGTTCTACACACCATATGGTTATGTGACAGACTCTATGTCACAAGGTCCTTGTCGCCAGTCATGCATTATCTCATGCACTTACAAATGAAGTTGATTTAGGTACACTTTATGCAGGAAACAGAGAGTTAATTAGAGTTTCATGTTCTATGTAAGAAGTTTATTACTATTACTATTACTATTACTATTTCATTATTACATTTTACTTCTATAAGTGTTACATATTTTTTTTAAATTTAATTATTGTTTGCAGTACGTGTTTTTACTATGAATTAACATACTTTCGAAATACCACAAAGAGTTGTAAAGTGGACTCGGTTTGTAGACATGTTCTACACCGCATAGGGTCACATTGTATCAGTTTATGAGTTCTTACAGCTTTACCAACTGGTTATATTGCAACACTAGTTGTTATCTAATGATATTATTCATTGGCTTTAATAAACAGCTAAGGACATATGTGCTAGAGTTAACTGTGGATTTAGAGCTGACTGTGTTCCCAAGTTGGATACGTGTACAACAGAATGTAAATGCAAGGAATGCTACACAGGACCAAAATGCAATAAACGTATGTATATACTCGCTTTTATAAGTAATATTACACTGGACAGAAATGCACTAATGTAAAGATTTAAACAAAGTGTACACCTACAAGTGTTTTACACTGGACCAAATTGTAATACTTATGTAGACATTGCGTAATTGGTTAATTGGCCACAACGTTTTGCATGAATTAAACTGCACCTCCTTTCCCGAAGAGGTAAGGACATGTGTCAGAGCAAAACTAAATGAGACACAAGTCGCAAATGCTAGTTTTCCACAACAGGCAGAAATTTAAAAATGGTCAATTTTATTTCATTTCAAAAATATACAGTTCATACATTCAACTTTCATACTACCTTAACAATTTTTAGATATATGTTAAAAAATGTTTTAAAATGCATCTTAAAATGACCTTGCTTAGTAAATATATACTGATAAACAATTTTCAAATGCAGTTTTCTCAAAACTTACATTTTAAATGTTCGAACTTCGCTTGTTCATAACTTCGCAAGGAAACAAACTGATTTTTTTTGCATGTTAAAGTTAATAATGTGTAGTTTTAAAATCTATACAAAATAAATTTTCGATTTTTCGACTTATGTCTCATTTGGCTTGGACCTGTCACATATGGGATTCACTCCTGGTGAACTGCACAACTACCGTCAGAAGAACCCCACTTAACTGAAAACAATTCAGATTTAATTTGATTTGAAGCCGCATCCCAATGTAACGGTCAACCTAAGATCAAAGTTGTGTTGTAATAAGTGAACTATGTAATCTTCCAGATATAGGCCTGGTATAGAAAGAGATAATTGAAAAAAAATCTCTTGATTGTACATTGAAATGAGGAAATCTTTCAAATTGACAAGCATCATAGTTCCTGATCATTCTGACAGTTTCGATGTCCATTCCACGGACGTCATCATCACTATCATCATCATCATTAGTGAGGTTTCGCAAATTTTTGAAATACGAAAACGAAAACGGATACATCACACTTCCATTTTTGAAAAGTGTTAAATGTTTTCAAAAATATATAAGTTTTTCCACCTATAAACCATTAATAATCGTCCTAAAATCTTAACAAAATATGATAGATATTCAAGGTGTTTTATTCAAACGTTACAAAAATTTATGACGTATCCGTTTTCGTTTTGTATTTCGTAAAGTTGAGAAACTTCGCTATTATCATCAGAGTGACGACTCTATGGTTGACCAATACTCAACACCGATATTGCCCATATACCTGGGTCTTGTATTACAACCCCCGCCGCCTATCGGTGTGCGTATTGTAAAGCTTCTCAATATGATTAGAAGAATTAAAAGCAAGTTACGACCTAAGATTTCAGAGGTACAATTTAGTTACATGCCAGAAGGAGGAACTAGGGGTGCCATCATTACGTATGATTTTCAAAAGAGCCATAGAACACCTGTTCATTTCATTTCAATATAACATTTATTAACTTCCTTTAAATTAAGATTACAATAATGAATATTCCAAAATTGAGCTCGTAACAATTAAAAAGAATATGTATATAAATGTATGCAGCGATTAGGAAGCAGGCAGATGCCCGGAAAGAACAATTCTTGTATTGGGCCAACCTGAATAAGTGAAGAGATAGAAAAGGGGAGAATTAGACCAGGAACCAAAAAGCAAGACACGAAAGGGACGTTACAGGTTAACAAATAGAAGAAAAAAAGAAGAAAAGAAATCACCAAGTACAGAACAAAAAGACAGCTTATCTCATACCGACCAGTACAAACAATTATACCTGCCGTAGAAAGAACAGAAATATTATAGAGCAGTTAATATCTAGAAATGAGACGTATTTTAAGTTTGGTAGAGAATATTTGCTTTGAAATTGAATGAATTAATGGAGGGTGATAAATTGTGAAACCAGGAAACCTAATATTATGTTGGAAGTAATTGATGAGTAGGTATATAAAGACCAAATCTAATCTGTTGCTTGTATAATGCGAATGCCGACAAAAATTCGGAATAAGCAAATTGCAAAGATGTTTGGGGAGAAAATAATGAATAGATGAGTATAAAAAAATGCATTGTTGCATAACATTTATATCAAAAATTAAAGAGATTTAGGTTGGAGAATATAGTAGATAAATGAGATCGCGGTGGAGCGCTAGATATAAGTGTTGTTTGTATTTCATTAATTATGTTAAGGAGTTTGACAAAGTTCTACATGAAAAGTTTCTTGATCTCTTACAAAAAATCTTGGAGCAGACGGTAAAGACCTTCGATTTGTGAGAAATCATATTGAAATCGAGTGGCTGCAGTTAAGATTGGCACGTCAATTAACAGCATGGATCAGTGTTTCAAGAGAATTTCAAGGCATGCACGTCATCTTCATAAATAGAAATCTGTCCATGAAGCTCAAAATTAGATTCCCCAAGTGTTATATTAGGTCTATTTTAACTTATGAATGCGAAGGATGGACACTAACATCAGAAGTAATAAAGAACATCGAAGCATTGGAAATCTGGTTTCTGTGAAGAATTATGTGGATATGTGAGCGAGAGTAGACAAAGAACTGCTCTCATTTATGACACAATTATGTTTTCTCGGCCATATTATCCGAAAATAATCTGTAAAATTACTAGTTCTACAATGAAAAGTTGAGAGGAAAATGGCACGAGGAAGACAACATTTGTGTAACACGGTTCTACTAGCAAAATTATAAACTTAGAAAAAGATCGCTAGCGTTGGAAGGTCTTGACAGCCGAAGCGTGCATCACGTATGACACTTAAGAAGAAAAAGAATTGCTCAACAATAGTCATGACTCTAACAATGACATCTGTGGATGAAACATAGAAACTGTCAGTTCAGTAATTATTTGGATCGTCAGTTAGAAAAATGTTCACATATAAATCGAAGTTACCTATTTATTGACCATCTCATTTGTGAGTGTTCTTTCAAATGTAGGTATCAACGCATGTGATGAAAACAGCTGTTTGAATGGAGGTCAATGTATCCCGGATGCTTATGACTGTACAAAGTTCATATGTAGATGTCCACATTGCTTCTCAGGGGACAGATGTGAAACAAGTAAGACGCTCTAACATATTCTTTTCATCGTCATAATCCTCATCATCATCATCATCAACATCAACATCAACATCATCATCATGTGCGAGTTGTGTGGCCGAGCGGTTAAGGCAGGGAACCGTGAGCCATAGCAATAACAACAGCATGGGTTCGAG
>JAOTQE010084056.1:0-15394 GCA_025631205.1 Nesometra sesokonis
CCCCCCCCCCCCCCCCCCCTGCCCTCAATCTTTGAGTGATTTTCATGCAGAACAAGGCATCCTGATATAAATCCACACATTAATTTGAAGATTGATTGAGTTGTGGATAATTATAACCAAGTATTTTAAAGTACTGTGAGACAGAATTTGCCTTTTGAGGTGAGTGAGGGAGAGTGATAACTCGGCTAACACTCACCTAAAATGCCCTTAAGGTGTGCCATTCACAGTACACCTACACTTGGTGAATTTCTAAATACCAAGATACAAACTGCACACCTACTGTACAGTTCACCTGAATGTGTTAAGAGCAATTTGTAGCATACCTACAGTACTGTACAACTTGCAGAAGGCAAGGCCTGATTTGAGTAGGCTCAAAATGCATCATAAGACCTTCTTTGGTCCTCGGGTACTGTACACTGTACTGTAAGCCCTCAACCTGTGGTTATATGATGTCCAAGGGAGGAGGCTTATACCTGTACACGAGGCAGTACATTATATATAATTAAGAATGCTCACCTTATTTTTGTCTGGATGATGTTTTAAAGCAATTTTTTTAAATGCTCGTCTAATATCTCGCTCTGATGCATCTTTCTCTATGCCAAGTAATTTATAAAAATCTTCTCCAGCAATCACACTACATATTATAACAATTAATACACTAACAAGAAACCATAATTTTAATATCTTTGTTGATTGTTTGTCCATCATTTTGTCCAATGTTCCAATGTTGCACTCATTTATTTATATCTTTCTTCTCTGAAAAAAAAGGAATAAAATTAGAATCAAACATATGAGGCAAGGCATGGAAAACCCACCAATTTTCGCACAGGAAGTTATTGAGATAAGATCAAATAAACAACAGGAAATATAAAGAAATACAAGAGAAATTTGTGTATATTGTGTGTAATAACTTTGGTTATAGATGTCCGATTTTGACAAATGACCCCTCATCTTAAAGCTTAGATGACTAGGAATTTAATATTACCTCCATTTCGTTATTTTGCGACAACTTGATGGTTTTGCCATGTCTTGCCCGATATTTATACAACAAAAAAAATAGTTTTATACAAAAAAGCGCCATGCTGTGAATGAAACTTGTTCCTCTTTAAATTATTTTTTTTTAATCCTGTAATTTGTTATATGAAAAGATTCCATCATTTGATATACCAGGTGGGCATAAAAAATTGGCCGTACTTTGGCAATGAATATCTCTAAAACCCTCTTGTATCGGCTTCTAAAAATTTACACACTTAAATGATATCATGTCCTAAATATACAAGTTGAATTTAGTTGAATTTCAATTCCATCCCAAAAAATCCTGTTCATGGGACTAAAATAAAAAGTAAAAAACGCAAATTCCGGACATTTTTTATCTGTCTATTGTGCGCAATCTAAATAGAATATTTTTCATCCCTCCATCAAAATTTCTTTCTCAATAGAAAACTTATCTTCAAGGTTTCTTTAATCATTTCTGTACAAACATTTCATCCATACATGAAATCTGTGTTCTCTTGTACGATTTTAATTTCTGTTCTTTCGTCGTATTTCTCACAGCCAAGATACTCCAAGGTTTCTCGCAATCTGCCCCTTGTAATTTGTCAATGTAGATAATTTCTTCTGGAAATGAAGTGCTCTTCAATATGTTATTTTTTGCAGCAAAAAAGTTTTTGGTCGCCCACTGTTCAACTTCCCTTCTAGAAAACCTGTTCTTTTTAACTTTCAAATCATGTTTAATAGAACTTTCGTCTTTGATTGTAGTTTTTGCCCAGAAAGTCTTCATGATTTGAAAGTTAAAAAGAACAGGTTTTCTAGAAGGGAAGTTGAACAGTGGGCGACCAAAAACTTGTTTGCTCCAAAAAATAACATATTGAAGAAAACTTCATTTCCAGAAGAAATTATCTACATTGACAAATTACAAGGGGCAGATTGCGAGGAACATGTTGATATCAATTCCTTGTGCGCTCCGAAGAAAACCATCTTCATTTATCTCCATTCAGCAAAACTCTTACTGTAGTATCTCGCAGAAGAGTGTCCTAGACTCAATTGGCAGACAATATTTTCATATGAATGATCCTTGAATAATGCGTGTCATACAGGTTCAGCACGTACTTTTCTCACGACAACTTAAACGCAATGTAATGTATCGGAATGCGCGTTTTTGAGGCTATGTTTTCATTATAAAAATCTGTCAAACTACTCAGGCTATGACACTGAAAATTGGTACCAACATAATGCCATTTGAATGTGTAAAATTTTAAACAGTTTGACCATATGATAGTGGGGCAATGAATTGTTGAAGTACAGTATGGGCAATTTTTTATGCCCACCCGATATAACACGCGCAACCACATCAAGTGTAGTTTACAAGTCCAAAACCTATAAAAAATTATTCTGGAAACTAAGGTTAAAACTCAATTTTTCATTATCCACAAAGGCTTTATCTTATAGAACATCCTTCCCTTCCATATAAAAAAACATAAATAATTTTGTTACATTTAAAAAAGAGTTGGTAATATACTTTTTGTCTAAATATTAATTGTTATAATTTTTCTCATGTTATTATTTTTTCATAGTTGCTTTTTTATACTCTGTCCTTTTCATTTAGTAAACATGTTTAAAGGGCAAACCGAGAAGTCTACTTGTACTGTAGGTAGGGTTCCCATCATATGCATTGCTTTATTGTTTTGCATTTTTGATGACTTAAATATTTTTGGGATTTTGCAAATTCCACACAAGACTGAAAAGTTTTAATAAGGGTGTGCATGTTCCCATTATAAACTTGACAGTAAAAAAAAAGGTAATTGCCCTTGTCTGTTTATGTGTTTTTATGACTTGTTTTAATTTTTTGGGGTCAATTTTGGGGCGTACATAATAATAATTTAATAATAATAATAATTTAGACATTTGTATTGTGCCAATTCAATTCCAATCGAATTATCAAAGGCACAGTGGACTAAATGTTGCACAGTCAATACTGTATACAGTAGAGGTGAAGCAATTTTAATTTGACGATTTTTTTTTTTTGAAAGGGGTCCCTGGATGTAAACCCACCCCTGATTGCTGTTGGATGTGAATGAAATAAACTATTAACAAACATTTTGGATTCCAGTACACTTTCAAGCTTGCCAATCAGAATGTTTAGGCCTACTGTACTGTTGTTTTCTTAAATTAAAAATGGTAACAATTAATATTTTTTCAGGTTTTATTTGTATGGATAGTTTAAGTCGTACGTACGAGATAATAAGTCGTACATAAAATAATAAATAAATAATTTTGACATTTACAGTATAACGCGCCTGTTAAAGTCACTACCGCAACTTGCCACCGGCGCTGTAGACATGATTTTTCATGCATTCAATGACATACTACTCCCCTCAGGGTAACATCATGTCCTGCAGCCCGAAACAGGCGCTACATTCTGCTGTCCACAGCAGGGAATGTGTGGACCAGTACACCGGGATAACCCCCTACTCATCTCGAAAGATGCACTGGGTTCTTTTAAGTGCATAAGAGCCATTGTATACACTGGGCCTACGGTTTATAGTCCTTATCCGAGAAGACTTGTTCCACTACCGGAACCATGGTGCGAGCAGGCCTCGAACCCGTGCTGTAGTTTTTGCTGTGGTTCACGGTTCCCTGCTTTAACCGGTCGGCCATACGACTCGCACTTGCATGAGATAACAAGTCGTACTTTCTTACCATAGTGAATTCTTACCATAGTGAAACTACGAGGCAATGAGTTTATATAACTCGTAGAGGCTTCCTCGTCTCATATGTTTTGAAATGTAACTGTCGTAGTGAGTTTTGAAAAGTGTTATGGACGTGCTATTGACTATGTATGCGGGTAGTGAGTTCCATTTGTTGATTATTCAGGTATCAAAAAAAGATAAACGTCTTGTAGTGTTTGTTTTTATAGTTGCAATTTTGAAGTTATGACCTCTTGTTCTTCTACTGTCCATGTTCTGGAGTGTAAAGAATTTGGTGCAATGAATATTTTCCATACCATGGACTATCTTGTAAACTTCGATCAAATCACCACGCGTACGCCTTTCCTGAAGAGTTTGCAAACCAAGAATAGAGAAGTCTTTCTTCTGCTGAGATGTCTTTTAGTTCGGGGACTAATTTGGTTGCACGATTTTGAACTTTTTCCAATTTTGTTTTGTCTTTTTGTAAATATGGTGACCAGACTTGGACAGCGTATTCCATGAGTGGACGTACAAGTGTCTTATACAGTGGAAGAAACATTTCTCTGTCCATATAATTAAATGTATGCTTAATTCTACCGACCATTTGGTTAGCTCTTGCAGCTGCTCTGTTAACGTGCGAAGACGATTTTAGATCAGAGGTAACAAGTATAGGTCTTTTTGTTCGAGTGAATCTTTAAGGATCGTACCATCTAGGGAGTAGGAATGTTTTGGGTTACTTTTTCCAATATGCAGTACTTTCGACTTGCTTTCATTGAAGGTGAGTAACCATCTTTGACTCCATACTAAAAGCTTTGAAAGATCTTCCTGTAATATTTCCTTGTCTGCCTGGGAGCTTACTCGTCTGTAAATTTTTGCATCATCAGCGAATAATTTACAATCGGACAACACATCATCTAACAAATCATTAATAAAAGATAAGAAAGAGTGTAGGGCCGATTACAGATCCTTGCGGAACACCACTGGTGACTTGTAGCCAGTTTGATAGCGAGTTTTTAACAGAGACTCGTTGACGACGATTTGCCAGGAAATTGCTTAGCCAGTAAAAAACTTTACCGGAGATACCAAATGAAGTTAGTTTAAGCTTTAGTCTCTCATGTGGAACAGTGTCAAATGCTTTTCGACAATCAAGATATATGACATCAACTGGGTCTCCTACATCCAAAGCATTGTACAAATCTTGAAAAAATTCAAGTAGTTGGGTCAAACAAGAACGACGCGAACGAAATCCATGTTTGTCGTTGCTGAGTAGATTATTTGTTTCTAGGTGGTTAATTACTTCATTACGAATAATTTTTTCGATAAGTTTACATGGGACCGACGTTAAGCTGATTGGAGGATAATTTGAGGCCTCAGCTCTAGTACCTCCTTTATGTATAGTTGTAATAGTGGCTTCCTTCCATTCAGATAGCAATTCTCCTGATTTCAAGTGAATGATTAAATATAATATGAAGAGGAAGTGCTAGATTATGCCTACATTCTTTTAGTATTTTTGGATGTACACCATCAGGGATGTAGCTAGAAAAATTCAAGGGTGGGCCATCAGCAATGTAAGGGTGGGTGGCATGATGACTAAAAACAGTATTTTTACCTTTTTCAGAGGCTTAAGGTGGGTGGCAGGTTGAAATTAAACTGGGTGGAAGGCCTTACAATAAGCTTTAGAGTGGGTCGAACAATTTTAGGGTGGGTGACCCCGCCCACCTCCGCCCTGCATAATTACATCCCTGCACCATCCGGGCCAGCAGAAGAGTCTTCCTTGAGTTCTTCTAATACTGTAAGAACTGTGTCAAAAGTTATGTTTATATCAGATAAACAGTCACCATGAAACGTAGGTACTGTAAGGGAGGCAGATTAAGTGGTACAATACTTTCCTGCACAAAGACTTTATGGAAGGTTTCATTTAGTATTTTACTACTCTCAAGATTTGTTTCCGCCAAAAGAGCCGTCAGTTCTCTTGATGAAAGTAACTTCCCCCTTATTTGTAGCTTTGCTTCTTGCATAAGCATAGAAAGCTTTGAGATTAGCCTTTCCATTTCTAGTGATATCTTTTTCAAACCTAAGATTAGCTGATCTAACTGCTGACACTGATGCATTCCTAGCCTGGACATATTTCTTGTACCTAGTATTTGTAGGTCTTTTTTGATAGCGTTTCCATGTTAGGTCTTTAGCCGAAATTTTGGCGAGAACAGCTTTTTAGTCATCCATTTATTCTTACGGTTTACTGGTCCCAGATATTTTCTTCTGAGGCGTAAAATGGGAAACTGCTAAGTTGTACTTGTTAGTAAAGATTTTATACTGTTCGGAGACGGACTTTCCATATAATAAAGTTTCCCAGTCGACAGTCGAAAAAATGAGTTCATTGATTTAAAATTGTATTTTATGTATTTATGTTGTACGTACAACAATTTTTTTCTTAGCTAGGCCTATGTCCCTAATAAAATGGGGTTTGTACATTTGAAATATAGATTACAAACAGGAATGTTTGTTTTCACATTGTATGTACCTGAGACTGTATGTACCGTTATAATGATCAACATAACTCACACCTTGTCACACTCAATTCATATGCAAATAAGCAGTAGAAAAAAGGCTACTGTAGGCCGCTAGCTACAAAAACAGGCCTACAACTCAAACCGGATTAATGATAATACGATGATCTAGACAAACAGTTGACGGAGAAAGTTGAAACACCGGATTATTAAAAAATTGTTCAAAATGAACACATTTCACCACCTAACTAGCCTAGGCCTAAATTAACTCTAGCGCCACCGTGGCCAAACCACTCTCCTCAGCAGCTGCACCGAATCCGCTGCACCGACCGATACCAAAAGGGCCTACCAAAAGTACAGCGCACGGTTAAGCCTACAAAACCAGGCCTAGATTTAATATCTAATTAAACCATAGTCTCTAATCAAACCTAAACACTGTTATCATACACAGTTTATTAAACTTATGAACTAAATGATAGTCACTACTTACCTTATTTTTATTGGTTAAAATGTTATACTACTGTTGAATAACTATGAGCAATTGAGGCACCGACCGGAAAAATATACACGTAACATGCCGCTATTTACTACCAGCGAAATATGGCTTCTTATATGATGCGCATGCGTATTTTATAACTTTGTAAACACTGACGTGTCAAATTGAGGCGATTCCAATGCAGTTACGGTATAGGCCTATTGTTACAATATTATAATACAGCAATTGTTTGAATTTTACCGCACCTTTCTTAAATATTTTCTATAAACACAATTATTTTAGAAGAAGATTTTTAAAGATCATCCCATCCTCTTTCATTACTCAAACTAAGCTCAGGCCCATCTGACCTGGGCCCACCGGTTTAAAAAGGGTGTGGCCTAACAGGCTTAATCCCCTCCCTTTAAATTGACCTGAATATGTCTCTTAGATTGATTGAATTAAATGACCGTTAAATAAGTGAGGTTGTAAATATATAATACATTAAACAACGACAAATAAATACAATTAACCCCTCCCAACCCCCCATAGGGCCTACACACCGTTTTTCTCAATCAAACCCACTTAATTGGGTATGTCAATTGGGGTATCGATAACTCTTGCCCATCCCCTCCTCTACCCCTCGATCGTGGATCCGACCATGAAGTTCGCCTAATTAGGTCAAAATTCCTGGGGCCTATAGGCACTACCTCCACAAATAAACCAAACCTAGCTAGCTTAGGCCTACTTTATTAACACAAGGCTGGGACGATAATAGCCTCCGGAGAAACTATTGTATTGGAAATTCATAAATCAATAAGATCAATTTACCAATTTATTATATATACCAGTTAAATTTGCGTTTTATCCTCATCCATGTTTTTTAGTTTCTTGATTTCTTTAATTATTTCCTCGCATACAACAACTTTCTTTTTAACTAATCGCATTTTATCTTCAATTATCGACATCCTATCGATGAATTTCTTATGCATATCGTCACTTTGATCCTCTCCGTTGGCTTCCATCTTTTGAATACATGAGGCATTTCAATTCGTGACTTCTGGATATTCAAATTAGCTGATATACAATAATTAGGCTATAGTCAAAATTGACTGCGCATGTCAAACAAGTCATTTGGAACTTCAGGGAAATTGAGAAGACAATATAAAACAAAGAAATATTGCCTTGGCCATTGCCCAACGTCATGCAACACAAAAATCGCTCTATACAACGATGCTAAGCAAAATTCTCCACCCCTCCTCAACCCCATCACATTTTAAACATTAACTAATTTTCTGGCCACCCATATTAACTTGCAATCCAAATGAGGTACGTTGTTTTCATACTTTGAATAATAATACATGTTTATATTTCTGTTGATGCGGATTGCCCTTTGCGGCATCAGTTGGAAACACAATTGAAATTGAAACAGCGTGTTATAGGTAAGGGGCGGATCCAGGATTGTGATTTAGGGGGAGGAGCTGAAATCCCGTTTTTGGTTTTAACGCTGAAAATATTATTAGGTACTTTTCGCCGAAATACGTTAAATTTAACGGATGACGTCATAATTTATTCATAAGTGGGAGGAGTTGCGTTAACAACTACGGTAATTTCTATAACGTAAGTCCAGCGTATAGCATTTCGATTTGTAAAAAGGGGTGGAGCTTATCGCGGTGCTGAGTTAAAAAGTTAACGTTACGTTCGGCGGCGAAATCTATTGTTTCAATTGTTTAAACTGAAAAAATCGAGTTGGAATGCCCTTCTTATGATCACCTGGCCCATTGTTGTCCATTGTTGCCTGAATAAATGTCTTATATGCGACATTCCCTTGACATTTTAAGTTTAAAACAACTTTTTCTAGCCTCCCCGTGACAAGAAGTGATGGTATTAAGCCTAATTTCAAAATCTCCCACCATTAGACACCATCTGCCAACGGCGGACCAAGGATTTTGAGTTGGAGGGGGATGGAGAGGTATTAGACGGCCAACCAAGTGGTAGGCCTATGTAGCTAGAACGATGAATTTAAACCAAAAAACAAACACGCTAATTTCCAATGCACAGTACGTATTGGGGTCACGTCTGTTGAACCACAAATGTAAAAACGCCCACAAATATAAAAACAACCAGATGTTCAAATAATTTCATTTGGCTTCTTGTAAATATTTAGAGTGTAATTTTTTTTTTCTCTAAGCCAATAAAACGTATATTACGCACCACTACAGTTTCAACCTTCTTCGTAGTCATCGTCAGGTGATGAACTACTGTCAGTAACCGAAGCTAGTTCATATCATTCGGTAGGTCTTCTCCGATGACGTGCGCCCTCTGTGTTGTTAGGAGGTCTTGGTCATCCAGAGTTCAACGCACCATTAAAGAGGCTATTTGGATCAGAAGGAATAACAACACCATGAACAGGGACGAAGGAGCGTACGAGCTGTCGCACATCTATGATGACCTCCTACATCAACAAACAGAACCCCCCCCCCCGGAGAAACCTCCTAACAACACAGAGGGCGCACGTCATGGAGAAGATCTACCGATGATACGAACTACCGATGATACGAACTACACGAAGAAGGTTGAAACTGTAGTGGTACGTAATATACGTTTTATTGGCTTAGAGAAAAAGAAAATTACACTCTAAATGAAAACAACCACAAATGTAAAAACGAATCGTCCACAAATGTAAAAACAACCACAAATGTGAAAAACATCGCCCGCGAATGTGAAGCAACCAAAAACGTGAAAATGATTATCGCGCACAATGTGACAACGCCCACAAATGTAAAAACAAAAATTACCTGTTCACCCACCAATGTAAAAAAAAAATGAATTTGTGCTTATATTACTGTAAGACCACGGGATTTTTTAATATAACTTAGGCCTAAATGTTTGTGATCGAAATGATCGAGTTTTTTTAGAGCACCATGAAATCGACTTTCGGTGGATGATGCGCACGTTCACGATACTACAAAGTCAAGGTCATTTATACCATTCATACTTGTTATCTCGCTGGCTTACTGTGATGTAGGTAAATGTCAAGTCGAATTTCGGTGTTTACTGCGTGCGTGTAGGCCTACCATACTACAAGGTCAAGGTCATGTACCATTGCTACATGTAGTGTGTGTGGGTGTGTGTGAGTGTGTGTGTGTGGTTGTTAACTCTATTACTATTTCTATTGTGTACATACTTACAAATCACTGTTTTCTGTTTGAACTGTCTGTAACACTTTGCAATGTCTGTCTGTCACACTTTGTAATTACTGTCTGTCACACTTTTGTAATAGCTGTCTGCCACACTTTGTAATGACTGTCTGTCACACTGTGTAATGACTGTCTGTCACACTGTGTAATGACTGTCTGTCACACTTTGTAATCACTGATTATAATTTTTTTTTACATTTGTGGGCGAACATGTGTTTTTTTTATTTAGGGCTATGGTATTTTATGGTCAGATGTGGGCGATTTCTATCTATACCACCTCTGTGTGAACAGAGCTGATTTTGTACAGAGTTTACACAATGTATCCGTGTGTTCAATCACGTATGTTCATTTAATATTCAAAATAAAATTATGTTATAAGTTTCAGCCGTTAAATAATCATTTTACGTATATTCAACGATGGGTTTGTTTCTTTATAATGAATTAATGGCAGGCTGTTTTATCAATTAAAATATGTGTATTCCGTATTTATACACATACGATGCGGGTAAATAATGCAAAAGGCAAAGCCTCCCAATGTCCGCAAGACATTGTTTGTCGGAAATATGAGTAACAAACAGACACAGACAGACAGACAGACAGACAGAAAATGAAGAACTAAATTGGAAACCCATTTCCATTTAATATTATAAACGGATGTGTTAAAATTGTTTATTAAAATTATAATTAGTTAAAAAATGAGTCAATTAGACAACTTTCGGGCTTCTACACATATTCTCAAAATGGTCACTCTACCTTAGCAACAAACATGTTAGGGCTGAACTGGGCATGACGCCTCATCACCTCAGGCCCCCACCTAAATTGGAATATGCTCTTTATTTCTACAGACTACGGTATGGGACTTAACAACATTGATCGAACAATAATAATCTGCATTGTGGTTCTGTCAACATAATCATTGTCTTCAATATTGACTTCATCGACTGTTGACAAACAGCAAGTCGCCAAAAACCTG
The DNA here is from genome assembly GCA_025631205.1 of Nesometra sesokonis. Classification (NCBI taxonomy): domain Eukaryota; kingdom Metazoa; phylum Echinodermata; class Crinoidea; order Comatulida; family Antedonidae; genus Nesometra; species Nesometra sesokonis. The sequence continues at coordinate 10,839 of JAOTQE010084056.1, forward strand.
TAAAATTTGAATACATTAATAATGACTAGCAACGCTCTAAGCGATTAATAATTTACATAACGACCAGATGATTAATAAACAAGTTGAACCGACAAATCTTCGCGGATGAATATAAACCGTAGGTTCATGTGCACTGAAAAAATCCCAGTGCATCTTTCAAGATTAGTAGGGGGTTACCCCGGGGTGGCTACTGATCCAAAAACATTCCCTGCCGTCAGTGGCGTATCCGGGGTGCTTAGTGTGCTCAAGCTCCCCGTTGGGAGGTAAAACAATGAAAATAAAAATTGAACAATCGAGCAACAACCCCCTTCAGAGGAAAGTACCCCTTTCAGGAAAGTAAGTACGGTATAAACATTTAAAATGGCACTGCAGAGAAAAGAAGGAGCGAAAACAACGTACCTCTGCAAAAAAAGGCCCCTTTTTTGCATGCTTGTTAAAATCCCATCGGGTTTGAACTCCCCCGCCCCTTCCACAAATCCTGGATACGCCCCTGTGCTGTGGACAGCAGAATGCAGCGCCTGTTTCGGCCAGCAGGACATGGCAATGGTTGTGAGGAAAATGTCATTGAATGCGTGAACATTATGTCCACAGCGCCGGTGACAAGTTACAGTAGTGACTTTAACAGGCGCGTTATAAATGGAAAGTGGAATACCGTAGGTATGGGTAGTGGGTGCACATTTACTAAGCCCCGGTTAGGAATATTCAATGGCAGATCTAGATATTTTTAAGAGAAGCTCTGACGGGGTGGGTGTGTTATTTAGCACAGCTTATAGGCCTCCGTTTATATTACTTTTTCCACGGTTGAAGGGAGTCAGGGCATCCCCATAAATCCGCCACTGATATTACTCGGTTAAGCCCGGTGAACACTTGAGGGATTTTGCTTAGCAAACTGCGTCGCGAGTCACTTTGGTGAGCAAAATAAATTTCTCAAGTGTTCGCCAGGATTCAGTGTGCGTCAAATTAGGGAGTAAAGTAGCACAGGGTTCACTAACGTTCACAACCCTACCGATTTTAGGAGATGTGACGTTGGTTCAATGTCTTACTTATCACAAGAAAGTGGGGTTTATGAGCTACTGACTATAGCCAGAATTAACAATATGTAATAATATAGATCGATTTTTGTAGCGCTTTATACAAAAATAGTGTCAAGGAGCTTTGGACTTTACTCATTCATACATCCAATACACAAACATTTCTTAAACTGACGCACGACCAGCTTCGCATAAATATACTGTATGTATATTTCGACATAAATTCAAGGTGATTCAAGAAAATCTAAACTGATCCAACAATTTGAAGGTAGTAAACCTGCACACACCTCTTGCAATTAAAACTTGACGTGAATCTTTATAGTAGTAAAATATATTATTTTGCAAATTTAAAAAGCGTACGTGTACGAATTTTAAAATTGCAAAACAATGTGTACATTTTTATGATAAAGATATTATAACCTTTTTCAATAATTCCTTACTTTAGATAACTTGAAGTAATAAAATTGTAAGAAACATGCCAGCTAACAATATTACGTTATAAGGACGTTACATAACGTTATATTTTGGTGTTAACGTTATTTTGTACAACCATAAGTACGTACTTTAACCATTATATCACAACATCTAACGTAATTATAACGTTTGAACATTCATATAACGTTTGTGCAACGTTGTACAACGTTTTGCAAACGTTATTGTGCCACATACCAAACCATAAATTTTACGAACGTCATAACAGCGTTTTGTGTTTGCTGGGATATCACCTTATAAAAAGAAATTTTTAAACCCATGACCATCATCACAAAAATGCGTTTTTAAATCCACCTTATTCTGTTTAGTTCAATAAATAAATATCACTTGCTATGCAAATTTCAATGGACTTTTGCTACAACACATTGAGGGTCCTCACTCGTAGTGTTCGTAAAATCATTGTCTATAGCCATGTTTAATCAAGCAACCAACTAAATATTCATAAAATACAAATTTATATATTTTATACACTTTTAGCAGTAAAGAAGAATTTACAGGTTTTTGATTCACCTTCTAATTAATTATGTTTTATTAGTTGTTTTTCTTTCAAAATTAATTTTATTTAATTATTTAAAATGACACCATAATTTTCACCGGTTATTAGAAATGCCATGTAATTCAAAGAGCAAGGCCCTCAACGTCGCTTAACAGAAACACAAATAATAGCCTCGTGAAAAGCTAAATACAATACTTCTTTCATGTAAAAGCTATCATACCGGGTCAGAAATATGACAAAACAAACATTGTATTTTTATACATTGAGTATCAAAAATAATTTATACAAATTTTACCTCGCTGGCCTAACCGTAGCCTAACTTTCCACTTATCGTGAGACCTCCAATGTTGTAACAATCTCATAAACGTCACCAGCAGCTGTAGGTAATTTGGAAACCAGGAGCGGATTTAATGGTGGGACAGACCGGCTTCGCCACACCCTCCCCCCCCCCCCCCCGCACCTTCGGAAAGTAGAAAGTAAAATATATCAATATTATTAACATTGTCTATAAAACGAAAATATTCAGCAATTATAAGACAAGAATTGCTCCCTTAATACGCCCCTGAGGCCATTTCCGGACATCGAAAATCAAAATTACCCGGGGAGCATACCCCGTACCCCCTAAAACTCTTGCTCTCTACCGGCCCACCTTCCGGTCCCCTTTTTCCAAAAGTCTAAATCCGTCCCTGGAAACCGCTATTGTAAACTTTAAAATAAACTTGAAAACTTGTGAATAAGAAATAACGTACTTTAATGATTTATCATTACTTAGCTAGGCATATCAGGCATCCATGGGCGGCGGAAGAGGGGGCGATGGGGGGACGCGTCCCCCCAGTGATGATTCAGGGGGGATAGACCCCCCTGAAATGACACGCCAGGTACAAAATTCTCAATTCACAATTTAAAAACAGCATGTAAATATGTTGAATACGAATAGTGCGGCCTGGAAAACCACCTTCAGGAACCAGGAAAGCACACATTTACAGACAATAACGTTTTTTTGTTTTGTTTTTTTTTGCTCATCAAAATCTAGCCAGGCTGGGGTGCCTGAGCAAGATTTAACCTCGTCCCCCCCCCCCCCTAATTTAAAAATGTTCCGCCGCCCATGCAGGCATCGAATCATTGTTAAGTTCAAAATTATTTCTTGTGACTATAAATGACAAATAACTCATTACGAACGCTTCACAACTTCACGAAATACGAAAACGAATATAGTACGTCATAATGTCGTGTTATGTTTGAATTGAACATCTTGGATATCTGTTACATTGGGTCAGTATTTTACGACGATCATCAACAATTCGTACTTAGAAAATCTGACACATTTATCAACTTTCAAAAATAGAAGTGTGACGTATCCGTTTTCGTTACCGTATTTCGTAAATTTGCAAAATCTCACTATGGATGAAGTCTCCTAAATTGGTTGACATTCGTCAGTCAAGGTGATATTGATTAGAAAACCGTAGGTATTTGGTTCATAGATGGAAACGGGGAACAATATTGGGTACTCATTTTGATCGCCAGACAATGTGAACTTTACAGTCAAACCTTTTGAGCCAGCAAATTCAGCGGTTTCCACGTTAACACCTGTTGATAAAAAAGATAAAATCACTTTATATTATTACTTGTATATTTTCCACTAGAATGCTTTGGGTGATTAAAGATGATGTAAGGCTACTAGACGTTTCGATTGATGTACTTTGATCTTCCTCTGTATAGTTGGTGACCTACTCGACGTTTTGATCAATATACTTTTATCATCCTCAGGTGTGAGAGGACGATAAAAGTATATTGATGGGAACTTCGAGTAGTTCAACATAGTCCTATGGTGCACCGCAAACGTTTTATATATTTATTGATATATCAGCATCAACCGACCAACAAACTGAACAACAAAGCAAAGTACAGTGATATTTGGATACAGCAAGCTTGTACAAGAGCAGGGTCGCAGCCAGAAAAACAGACGAGGCGCAGTCTGGAGGAAACGTAGGATTCTAGAGACTGGAACCCTCTATTGAAGGTCAGAGGGTGAGTCCCCTTTAAAAAGCCAAATTTTGACAATTTCAGGACCGCCTCGTCTGCCTCATGCTGGCTACGGCACTGAAGAGGTACGTTTCCGAACCGTTCATTAAATAATCCAGCGGTACTGCGTCTGGACAATTGCGTTCATGTTCTCGAAAATACGTACTCATTCATAATATTGATGAAGAAAGCATATCCTATCAAATCGAATCAAATTAGCTTTATTGCAACCACATTGACTGTCGATTGGATGTTACATAGGCCTATGTGATATAGATTATATATTTACATAAACATCATATTCAATAACAGAAAGTAGAGTGAAAACGGGGGCGCCAGCGGGGTTGGGGCGGATGGGGGTAGCGCCACCATCGGGAAAGGCTTCCACCACCCCCCCCCCCCCCACGTCGGGGAAGATTGACCATTTTCGTCGGGGAAAAGTAAACTATTTTTCTTTGCTCATCAGAATCAAACCGGTAACCACGCCCACCCGCACCTCCGTCGTTGTCCCCCCC
>JAOTQE010084067.1:0-15394 GCA_025631205.1 Nesometra sesokonis
GAAGCATGCATAGTACATGCAATGTGTGAGGGTTTTATGTATTCACACCATAAATTCGTCAAGCATTCAGGTACCACAAAGTGCATGAGTGACTGTTGACATGTGCTGTTGGCAAGTAACATGTACATTAGCCTTCTTGTACATAGAACTAATGGCTTAGTAGAACGAATGTATTAGAAGAAATTGGTGTTAACATGAAATTACATTAATAGACAGCATAGGCCTACACATCAAACAATGAAACCTAAAGGATGAACCTAACAACCAAATGAGTTAAAGAAAGGATACAAACCAACCCAAGTATAAGTATAATTTGCTGAAAATTGTCACTTTTTATACTACGGTATTCTTCAAAATCAAAATACTGTACTGTACTAAGTGCCTAATGTATAGGTTTCATTAGGGCTTGTAGTTGAGCTGAGTTTTCATTCAGTTTTCAATAATTCTCTACCATATTCTTTTCTTCCATTTGATAATGCACAAGGTGGTTGTTATTATAATCCTAATAATTTTATTTCCAGGAATATGCCACAACATGAAATTAGATTAATAGACTGGATAGGCCTACTGATTAAACAATGAATGAAGTAAAAAATAAGAAAGTATTGCAACCTAAAGGAGAGATCTAACAACAGGATTAGTGAAAGGACACAAACCATTAAAAAAAACCCTATAAACACAATCACCAAAAATTGCCATGTCACAAAACTGGAAACATTAAAAAAAACCAATTGAACACTTATAAAAAAATACTGTGGCGACAACAATTTAAGAGACTAAAATTAAAATTCAATTTATACTATCTTTTTATCAGCCCTGTTATTATTTAACCACTACTGGGATTTGTAATGTATATGTTACCATGGCAATATAATCTCTATCCTTTTGAGTGGTGAATATAGGCACCTGCTTGATAGCATATTAATGACTGCCTGAAAAACATAAAAATTCACTTGCTTATCATCTATATTTTAACTATACTCCTTGATATTACAGTTATGTAGAGGCTTGAGTATTGAAGGAGTCACTAAGGCCCTTGCAAAATAACCCTTAACCTAAATTTATAAGCAAAACACAGATTGGCCCGTAGCCAGCCGCCTCCTCTGAATATGTTTAAGGTTCTTCACCTATATTTTTAAGTATCCTCATCTATATTTATTTAGTCTTAGTACTGTAGATATATATTTTTTATTTAATTTTTTTTTTTTTGCCTAAACATTTTTTTACATTTATAAAACTTGTAGTTGTTTTATTTTTTGATTGGAATTTTTGCTTATATTTGTAAAAACAATGTTTGACACTGAAAAAGTCACAACATAAAAAAAAAAAAGATTTTTCAATGATACCAATCTTTTATCTCAGTGATTCTAAGTAGAGACAAAAGGCAATAAAGACCACAAAACCTTGCTCCAAAAATAATAAGAGGGAAGCCTGCAGATAAGGGACTATGTAAAAAATATTTTACAGTAGTTACTGCAGTAGTCTATTGCAATTAAGTCTTGTGCAGTTACTGCAGTAATCTATTGCTATTAAATCTACTGCAGTTACTGCAGTAATCAATTGCTAATAAGTCTACTGCAGTGATTCAGTGTCATCATTTTCTATGGTATTGCATCGGTACACAAGGTCTCATCAGGTTTTCAGTAATTCTCTTTCAGCTACTGAACTAATACTGTTGTAACTAAATTACTGCAGTAACTGCAGCACATATCTTTTTACATGGCTCCTAAAAGTTACAGGAAAAAATTGCTTGAATTCAAATGAACCCCACTATAGAGTTATTATACCTAAATTATTCACTAAAAATTTGCTTATCAAAATATTGTGATTGAAGTATGCCCATGTGAAGGTGAATAAATTTATATGCAAGGATGCGTAGCATAAAACATCGTACAACCGTATCGTGTTCAACGTGTCGGTCAAAAAAGCAATACTGTTCACTATAACCAGAGAGGTGTAAAAATAATTATTATTTTTACATCTTCCTAAATTAACAACGGCATATAATGACACCATTGAGCATGTGTGCTTAATTAAATACAGATGTATTAACTCAACATAGTTTATTCTACACATGGAGTATGTCTACTCAATTTTCCACATTTAAGTCGAATCAAGATACTGTTATTTTAGTAATATAATCCAAATTATTGCATCTTCTACCTTTCCAGGTACTCACTAACCAGACTGTCTTATTTTACCTATTGAACATTTTATTTTTTTACTCTTTTTTTTAACTAAAAATGTTATCCTGTGGCCAAGCCCTAAAGTTGTTTTCAACTTATTTGACTTCCACACAAATATTGTTTTATTTTTTGTTTTTTTTTTCTTTATTCCTGACAACTGTACTGTGCTTTATTTTGTGTGGAGAAATAAACAAACAAACAAACTATACTAATCGCCCAATGTATAGATTTGATGTATGGAGTTTCATTCAGTTTCATTAATTCTCAAGCTTGTTGCTAATAAAGTATAATGCATACTCCAGGCAATGAGATACACGCCATCGTGACAAGATTCAATTTTTCGACATAAATTATGTCATCATCAGGAATGAGTGTATCTCATTGCTTGGAGTATGCATTATACTTTTTTACTTGTTGCTAATATAATCATAAGAAAAATTGATATTATTTTTATATCATAACATGGTGATTATTCTTTTAATTGTTGTAAATGTGTTTTTTGCAAATTGTAAACCCAAAGTCACATTTCCAAACTAATTTCTTCATTGATTGTTCTTGGGCGGCTTAAACAGAATAAAAGTGGCTTTAACATGTAGATGGTTTTAGCAAGTCACCTGTTTGACAATTGATATATAAAAAAAACTTTCCTAAGACCCCAGTGAGTATTGAATCACAGTCATTTCCTAGTAATAGTAATTGATCATGCTATTGTAGGTAATTTTAATGTTACATGATTTTTTAAGTAACAAACAAGTTGCAATTTTATGTTACATTTTATTTAAACAACCATTTTCCAGGTAAAATGAGGCTGACACCATACTGAAAGCGATTTGAGAGCATTTAAATTGAATATTAAAAAACTTGATTAATTATTACATTTCTTTAATTTTTTTATCATGTTTAGCATTCAGTAATGCAAAATTTGGGGTAATTTTTTTTCAAATATAGTAATTTTTAATATCATACATATATTACAATGTTGTATTACTGTTTTTTGTAATAGCAATTATTGGCTGCTGGTGACATTTACAGTAATAAAGAAATTGAAATTACATGTTTTCATAAAAAAAAAGTTATTTTAAAAATCTATTTTTTGTCATTTTTCAAGTGACAGCATTTTAACTGATCACCATATTGTCATTAAATCATTTTCTTCAAACATGATGCTTATTACATCTTATCACTTCATTTCAGTTCCACCTCCACAGGAACCACCGCCACCTCCCGACTACGACCTCGATGAAGATCAAGTGAATGAAGACGATGTACCATATCACCATCAGTGTATGTTATCATTGAGTATAGAATGTAGTTCTTTCCATTGTTTCATTATATTTTCTAATATAGTGGCTTCCTTTTAACAGAATAAAATTCTGTTTTAGTCAAAGCATTATATATTTTTTCTTTATTTCATCCATATCCTCTATTGGCCGAAATTTTCACCTTAAGCAACCACTTTTTTGGGACCAAGTGTTGTTTACTTATGGTGGTCCAACTGTAGTAATACAACCATGTCATCCTCTGGATGTCAACCTCATTTCTTAGGATGATCAATATGTTACATAGGCATACCAAAGAGGAAACAGCGACATCAACGTTGATATGCATTTGAACCTTTCACCCACACAATTCATTGAATTGCGCAAAAAGAGAGAACAGGGCAAAGGTTGCATTTCCACTTACAGTAAATCAGTTAATACTCAACACACTTATTTTGGGTGATACTATTCTGCCTACAGAGGGCAGAATGCTAGAATTATTAGTTGAAGTATAAATTGAACTGTGAAAGGAAACATAAGTACGTAGTACAGACAACTACTGTAAGAGGAAACAGTTTATGGTTTTATAGTTGTCCCCTTTCTCTAATACAATTTAGGGTAATTGCGCTATAGTTTGTTGGTTAACGTACCAGCCTTAAAATCATGGTCGCAAGTTCGAACCTGAATACTCCAGATTCCTTTCGCATGACTTAATAGTGACGCTTTCTAATGACTGGGTTTGGATACAACACAATATTAAAAAAAAACTGATGTTGTTGTGGAAACAAATGTATTTTTTTTGGAGATAGGTTCCTAAGGTGAAAACATAAATACAATATAGTAGGCTGAGCATTTTTTTAAGTAAAATGATTTACTCTGACAATTCACCAGATGCAAAAAAAAACTAGTCTCATTAAGAAGTGGTGTTGTTTACTCATGAGCCAGATTTCTTACTTTCTTGTTTTCTTTATCTATTTGGCAGCTTTTCTTCCATGTTGTGTTACCACTTTTTGCTTTTCAAATAGTGTATCATATAAATGAACAGTATCAACAATATTAAAATTAATGAATATAGCATTAACACTTTAAACTTTATATTTTTGGATATTATAATGTATATGAATATAAAATATTTTAGCTTTTAAAATTTTATTTACAGTAAATAAGAGTGGCAGAGATAGTTCATCTGATGATGGTCAACCCACGTCTCCAACGCTCCGTGCTTACCTACCAGCTGATGATAACCCAGTACTCATACAGCCTAAGCCGCTGCCAAATCCAGTTAAGGGATCAAGAATGCATAAAGATCTTCACTTTGAATTAAAACATAGGTAGGTATATGCTATCTCTTTGTATTTAATCCTTCCAAGCATCTAAAATGGAACCTGCCAACTTTTTTTGGATCCAATGCGCAAGACAAACCCCACCACCAGTACTGGGCCACATTTTCTCCTGACAAGCAAAAAAAAAAAAAAACAAAGAAAAAAAAACATCTTACCGTTTTTGGGCAATTTCTGCCTAAATTATCACTGTTTTGGGGGCCGTTTTTACCATTTTGTGGTGAAACATACAGTAGGTATGAGATATAGCCGAAACCTGTTCACGGAAGAAATCCAAGTGCAGAGAATTTTTGTATCTTTTTATATATCCAGTAGTCTTGTTGTTTTTAAAGAAAAGTTGTGTTTGGGCTGACATACCATGTGGAAATATAGCCGGTTTTAACACTAAATATGAATGGGAGCCATGGACCTTTTTTATTCATTCGAAACCTCCTTCTCCTTAGTATATTTCACCTTAGATACAAATAGACTACAGACCATAGTTAGAAACTAATGTAATCTTTGGGTCGACTCATACAGTAGATTTGTTACCAAACCTTTTGTTGCACACTAAAAAATTGGATTTGTAAATTTGTTCTTTAATAGTGGAAGAGATGTGTTAAAACCAGAATTAACCAGGGTTATGAATCAAAGAAAACACCAGAAGTCTAAAGCAGAGTTGGAAGAAGAAAAGAAAAGCAGAAGGACGAGTTTAGAGATAAAATTACAGGAAAGACAAGATAGGTTAAAACAGGTAAATATAGGGGTACGAAACAATTTAAATTCAGGAAAGAACAGATAACACAAAAAAAATGCAGTTACTCATCATCATTTCATTGTAGGCGAGATCAAATTGAGATAATCACCAAAATAGGTCTGAAGCCAAATTTGATTAAACACATTTTGAGTACAATGTTACATACATTTCAGGTCAGTTTTCAACAGGAAAGTGTCCTTCATTTAGATTTTCTGAGATGGACAGTCTTTTAATTGTTTATTTTTAGATTACTTTATGGGTGATTTTCTCAAAACTAGGTTTCCATACGTGAAACTTTCACATGCTCATGTCTTTAGACCTAGTGATCCAATGAATGTCATTTAAAGCATATGTTCTGTTACTGCTACAAATGCCATCAAGGACCAATATCCACTATAACAGTAATTTAAGAACTGCTATGAATATTAATGGGTAAATCCCAAAATTCTGCAGTAGAGTTTGCCAGCAGCTGCACGATCCAAGATTTTCTATCCTGCAGCCCAATTTTTTCCAAGATTTTTTCCCTATTTTGAGGTCCAGTTCTTGCTATGTGTATCAGGTTTCCCTACGAGCAGTCCTAATTTAGTCGGCAACCATATTTTGGGCGGCCCTCAACCAGCTTTTGATGTTGCCGTGGCAACAGCTGAAACATTAACATTATTTATTTTATAATGAACTAAATTTGATTTCATATTCTTGATTTTCTTGCTTTGTGCAGGAGGACAAAGTTCCAGGAGAATCGATACCAGAAGAACCAGGTCAGGCAGAGTTGTATCGTGTCAGGAATTCTTTAAAGTCAAAAGAAGCTACCAAAACATAACATTCAAACATTCAAACGTCTTTCAAGCAGTGGCGGTGCTAATAGCAAGTTTCAAGGAGGCTGGAATCTATTATCAGAAAGCTGAATTACTGCAAAACAATAGGGAGTTTTAGATTTGGAGGTCAACTATGCAGATTGTGGATCATGTCGACCTTCTCAATAGAGAGCTTTAGAAACGAGATGGTGTGACGTGGAAAGACTGACGTCATGCCAATGCCAGCCTGCATGGCAGAACTAGTGTTGTGGTGTGGTTTTGTATCCAGTATACCAATAATATAGGTTACCTTCTAATTTCATAAACTCTCTGCATTAATTGCAGAAAATAACTCAAAATAGACGGTTTGTGAAAATTTTACATTTTTGAGTTTTATTGACCATCAGGTTCACACCTTTGTTGTGTCCTGTCTGCTCTTTATCGTTATCAAAATTTATTGAACGCAGAATTGCACATAACACTGGTCACGGCTGTTTTCTTTTCGGGTTCCAGGTTCCACATCACCACAAATCCAAAGCTCTCTATTGACTAGCTATAAAACTTGTTCACTATGAATTTGATATTTTCTTAGAAATTGAACATGCTTTTATGTATTGATAAAATGGAACTGTTTTCTGTTTTGTGATTCGCTTATCATTTGCAAATAATTACTATTATTTATATGAAACAGATGAATTATTTCAAATTGTAGACAAATAACAAATTCATAGATGTGATGCCGTAAAAGAAATGTTATAATGTTCACTCATTGCCACATCTTAAACATTCTGAAATGATACTCGAAATACATCATCAGTCGACGCCGCTGACATTTACTCAAATCTAAAACTCCCTAATGATTAACTTATCGATGTCTAAACAGTGACATTTTTCTTATGTTAATCCCAGGGACAGACAAATTAAGCAGCTTGCCCAACTTATTTTAGGTTAGATCCATTTGTATAAAGCTTTGACTCTCGGGGGGAAATTTTCTGCCACTGTTGTTTAGTACACTTTTTAAAAAGATCTATCAGAAGCATTTTTTCTAACTAAATTATTTTCAATTAATTTCTAGTGATGTTATAAAATAAAAAGATATATTAAATATTTTAATACATTATGTTCCAATACATGTTTTTAAAATATAATTGCAAGTATTTTAATTATGCCTCTATGTATATGTTCCTTTATTTTATATTATTTAAATTTGATCTTATTTTTTTCTAATGAAACTTTATATACTGTATATAAATATTAAATTGCTAAAATAAATTCAGTTGAACATGTGCAGACGCCTCATAAGCGATACTCAATTAAAAATCTGTTTGTTCTTTCTATCTAATCAGTGCATCTGGTACATCTTATACATGGTTACCTTCTGTAACTAGCCACAGATAGTCTTGGCTTAAACATTTTTCTAAGAAGCCACCTGAAAAGCTCATGCTTTTTCTGACAAGTTTTTCTAGTTTACAAAATTCTTATAATGCTGTTAGTCTCTTCATTATACTTAATATTAGAACTTTTTGTTTAGTATGCCTACATAATCATCAAGAAGCTCATTTAGTGATAAAGACAATAGAGATAAATGCGTAAATAATGCATACATGCCTCTACAAAGTTTGTCTCTCTATCTGTCGAATCTCTCGTAAGCAACTGCGTCCAGGAAGCGGACACTTTTCCTGGACCTGAGTTTGTCCGTTTGTAGGCGTTTAACTCTTCAAAGTCTTTGAAATATAATGCATTTTAATAATGTATAATGCAGTTTAGGATCGTATAATATTTTGTTCATATTTTACACAGACTGTAGTATTTTTATTATGCTGATATTAATTACCTTTTTTTAAACTCATTTCCCTTCATATGTATAGTGTTTACAAATTAAACAATTTCCATGAAGAGGTTGTTGCACGTGTCTTGTGAACCTATATAGTTGGTAAGGAAGTTGCAGTTCGTACTTTTCAGTCTTCTTAGCTATATTGAGTACTGGCAAATAGATGGGAATTAAAGGAAGGACTTCCATTCCATTTAGGAGGCGTATCACACTTGTGTATGTGCTTCACGTACAAGTCTGATTTTCCATCAATATGCCTAGAGTTTGTTACTTGGACTTTCCAGTTGGTTTGTGTGCTTAGACCTGGCATTTGTATGCACAGTGTTTTTTTTTTAGCTAGGCAAATACTGGCAAAATGATAAGACCTAAACGGTGAAGAACTTGCATTTCATCTAGGCGGAATATCACACTTGTATTACATGCTTCATGCTACAAGTCTGATTTTCCATCAAGATGTCAGGAGTTGGTTACTCAAACATTCCAATTGGTTTGTGTGCGTACACCTGATATTTTTATGCACAAGGTTACTGAGTACTGGCAAGATGATAGAAACCAAACTGTGAAGAAAGCTTGCATCTCATCTAAGCAGAATATCATCGTATACATGCTTTGTGCTATAAGTATGACTTTTCGTCAAGTCGACTTGGAGTTTATTACTCAAACATTCCTGTTGGTTTGTGGCTTAGACCTGACATTTTTTATGCACAATATCGTCTTAGCAAAACAAAGAGTATGGTACTGGCAAAATGATATCAACAAAACGGTGAAGGACTCGCATTGCATGTAGGCAGAATATCACACTATTACATGCTTGTAATATAAGTATGACTTTTTATCAAGAGGTCAGGAGTTACTCAAACATTCCAGTAGGTTTGTGTGCTTAGACCTGGCATTTTTATGCACAATGTTTTTGTTAGCTATACAAAGAGTACTGGCAAAATGATAGAAAGTAAACTCTGAAGAACTTGCATCTCATCTAGGTGGAATATCATACTCGTATTACATGCTTTGTGCTTTAAGTATGACTTTCCATCAGAGGTTTGTTACTCAAACATTTCAGTTGATTTTTATGCCGAGACCTGACATTTTTATGCATAATGTTGAAGTCCTCTTGGCTATACAAAGAGTACTGGCAAGATGATAGAAACTAAACTGTGAAGGACTTGCATTTCATCTAGCTGGAATATCACACTCGTAAACGTGCTTTGCGCTACAAGTCTGACTTTCTATCAAGATGTCATGAGTTTGGTACTCAAACATGCCAGTTCATTTGTGTGCTTAGACCTGGCATTTTTATGTTCAATGCTTTTTTTTAGCTATACAACTGGCAAAATGATAAGAACTAAACTGTGAAGGACTTGCATCTCATTCTCATCTAGCTGGAATATTTCACTCGTATACATGCTTTGCGCTATAAGTATGACTTTAAGCAAGAGGTCAAGTTTTGTGTGCTAAGACATGACATTTTTGTACACAATGCCATAGTCAACTTAGCTACACTGGAAAATTTGATGGGAACTAGTCTGTGAGGTGGAGTTTCACGATTTTATCCATGCTTTGCACTACAAGTCAGGCATTCAACCAAGACGTCTGAAAGCTCACGCTTAACAGTTAATTTGTGTCCTTAGACATGGTACTTTGTGTTTCAGTCTTCTCAGGTATACAAATGGTACTGAAAAAATTATAAGACCTGCGATGAACTCCCATTTAACCCATAGGGAGTATGACACTCGCATATATGAGGCATGACACGGCAAAACCATCAAGTTGTAGGAAAATTGAGTTATTGTTAGAACCATCTTAAACTTTTCTCAAACTTTACAATGAGGGGTCAGTTATCAAAATCGGACATTTGCAGTATAACTGAAGTTATTCGACAAAATGTACACTAATTTCCTTTGTATTTGTTTATATTTCCTGTTTGTTTGCTTATTTCCCAAGACTAGCCTCATATGTTTCACACTACCCATGGAAATTTGGGAATTAAATTTGCAAGTTGCATGGTGTCCTTTGGTAATTTGTGTACAATGCTTCAATCAACTCAACTGTACATTGCAAACTGCTGAGAAGTAACCTGCGATGAGTAAATGATGTATTTTGTTAATTGCATATAAGGTATTGGTCGTCGCAAAATTGAAAGCACCCTGTTGTTTTTGTGAATGATATATTGGAATTTTTGAAATGCTTTTAGTAAAATTATATAATTTAAAATAATCAGAATATATATATGATTTAAATAGGTTATTGTTGGACACAGCTAAAAATATGTAGCACCTCTGATATTTGCAGGTGTTAGGATCGGATAAGAGAAACATGTATATGGTCTTGCAAGTCAGATACTGTAATAGGGGTAGTTCTTAAATATTATGTTGGTGTTATTTGATAGATTTCCACTGTTTTATATCACTTAAAATGTTTACAAAGTGTAGGCTTTGATTAAGTGTTCTGTTAATTTCACATTGTCTTCCAAAGCCATTTATCGTTGCCTTTTATAAATCAGAATATAATATCCAAATGT
The DNA here is from genome assembly GCA_025631205.1 of Nesometra sesokonis. NCBI lineage: Eukaryota > Metazoa > Echinodermata > Crinoidea > Comatulida > Antedonidae > Nesometra > Nesometra sesokonis. The sequence continues at coordinate 10,665 of JAOTQE010084067.1, forward strand.
ACCACTTCCAGAATGTGCTTTAAAAATGTATTTAAGAAAATATTTTGTCTAAGCATGGAGGAACCAGACCATCTATCTTGCGTAATTCAGACACTTTAAAAATCGTTTTTATAGCCAGACATTTTCATAACAATTTTTAAATTATTTGTGGTATAATTATATTTATGTAATCACAATATAGTTAAAATCCCATACACAGTATATCATATAGCCTTGTCTCACAGGCCCTATGGTAAGGTTATTCACTTTTATTGTTCGGTTGTGCTCTATTTTATTAGGTTAATCACTTTTATTGCTTTTTAAAGCATAATTGACGTTCCATACTCACCGAGCCATATAGATTGATTGAATGTGATCGCTGGTGGCACTGCATAGGTTGCAAAATCTACCAGATATAAGCGACTTGAGGAAAGTCTGAATATCATGATGGACAACATCTGGAATTAATCAAGTCAAATTACCCCAAAATTGTAAGAAATAATACAGTACTTGCTTAATATCTTTGAATCGGTTAAAACTAAAGGCTTATAAGACCATACATCAGCATAAAGCTATGCCCAAAATTGTTTAAAATTTGCAAAGTTACCGCAAATTTGAAACTGTATGATTAAAAAAAAAAACAAATCAAATTACAATACAGTATTCTAAATCTTTCATCAAACAAAACCGTAAATTGGGTATGTTTTTGAGTACCATGGAAATAAAGAAAATAATGCAAAAAGTGGATAAATCGACAGACGAGTGATCATTTTTTAGAAAAACCAGACATCGATTGAGAAAATAATACACTTTCATGCCGTCATGTTATATTCAGGGTTCATACCCTTTGGGTGAAAAAAATTTCCAGAGCCAAAAGTGCAATTTTCCAAAATTATAAAAAAATAAAAAAACACAAAAAATGTTTTATTACAAATTAAAAAAAAAAAAAAAAATACAAAAGATATTTCATATAATGATGTTTGTTTTTTTTTAAATTCCATAACTTTTCCAAAACCAAAATCTTTTTCCATGACTTTCCAGGTCCTTGAAAACACTGAATTGAATTTCCATACATTTCCAAAACTTTCCAAAACCCGCATTTGTTTGTTATTGTTAAAAGTGGCATGGGATAAAAAAATGTTTTCAAAATGGTTAATAAAGTGTTGTTGAATGGTTATTTCAAAAAGAGGTACGTTTATTAATTTAATTAAGTGTCTGTACCAATAGGCATAAACACTTGTACTGTACCTCCTTGCTTTACCAATCCTTATAATTTATACAACTGTTAGATGTGTACCATATACCATTGATGCCACAGAAGAAGCACAAAATTATTTTTGGACGTCGTGCGCATAGATAACTTTTCTCGCGCATAAGCAGAATTATCAAGCGTAGACAGTCGTGCAAACGCCCCCAAAACCGAGTAACATGAACAAAACTAAAAAAAAAAAATATTAACAGATGATGGGGGCACCTCGCAAGGGCTCCCCTTTTGGCTTGGCAGTGTATTATTCTTTGCTAAACGTGGGCCTCTACAAGTGCACCAGGGAGCATTAATAGAGAATTATTTTTCCGGGCCCTAAGCAGTCACTGGACCCACGCATATTGTCATGCGTTTGCTGTTAAAATATCACATAATGCTTGTAAACAATAGCAATACCCACGGGCTAAATTTCGGCTAAAGTTCGGAAGCAATGATCACGCAAATGAATCTATTATTTTTTCGTGGTTGGAAGCATTACGAGTACACTCCCATTAGAGATTCTTATAAATTTTACCTTTCAGTGGTAATTTTGAATTAACAACTTCATTGGCTTATTACATTGAATGTTTATAAAGAGTAGAAATATACTCTACAGCTAAGTGATAAGTGAAATCCAATTATCCATTGTGTGGACCTGCAACACTTTCTAATGGGGATGTACACTGAATGAAAGAAACAAGAAATTTGCTATTAGTTTACCAAGATTCATTTAAATCCTGTATTAGATCTGTACGACGAAACGTTAGTGAATTACAGTACAAACATTAACGATAATTAAGCACATTGGAATAGCCCTCTCGATCAGTTTTTGTTTTAAGTAGCATTGATTCAAAACACTTGCCAAGTTTCCTTTGCTCCATAGGTAGAGGCAGTGCTTCTGATGTCTGTCTGTCTGTCTCTATCTGTGTTTGTTTAATCTTGTGCTGATTTACTAAAAATAGTAAGATAATTGGGACCAACTTTCATTCGACCCTCCCTGGGTTGTGCTTGTATTATTAAATATTGTATTGTAGTACTCTAAGGGTTGATACATCAACACAACCTGTCAGACCTGGTTTATCTTAAAGTTATTTATATGCTAAATACATTATCGCAGAATTAATATTATGGTAGAATGTTTAAAAAACACATTAGGCCTACCTGGGCCCAATTTGTAAATGTAATTATTAATTTTATGTTTAAAATTTAAATTAAACACAACACAGACAAGGATTAAATTCTAGATGATTGCCTTATTTTCATTTCTAAGATCTTATTAAGATGTACAATATTAATAGTTAAAAATATACTGGATTATGTAACCATTGTTTTATATTAAAGAATACAATTTAATTTTATCGGTGATTCCATGGTTTTTTTTATTTTGTACACGATTTATAGAAAATAATTCACAACACACTTGTTAGAGATTCAATGTCATCTCATACAATTAATGGTAGAGAGCGGTATATGTCATGGCACAAATTGTTGCCGGCGACAATTTGTGCAGGGAATGTCTGTACAAATTGTTGTCCTCAGGTGGCGACAAACTATGTAGGCATTGTCAGCACAATTTGTCCCTCTGCACAAATTGTCGCCAGCTACAATAATGTATACAATAAATCTGATGCCGGTGTAAAACAAAGAATCAAAATATTAATTCATACAATAACATATGTACATAACTCACAAAACCAAACGTCAGACGAAATAAACTCCAAACTAGAGCTTAACAGCATTAAACTGTCTGGTCAATGGTGGTGCCAGAATTTGTGAGGTGTCTTGACAAAATGAGTCGTATTGTACACCAGGTCATTTTGAGATATTCACAAGAATAGACAGGAAGTCATAATTTAAAAAAATGAGATTTGTTTTAAGTTTAGTAATTAAATTTGATGACTACATTTTTCCTGTTATGTTTATTTATAATAAACATGTTATTAAACTACATTTTGTAAAGGCTGTTTTTCAACATCAATGGAAAAACATACAGGAAGTCAACAGTTGTTTATCTTTCAAGTTCATTTTCTCCAAAGTGCCTATGTTTTAAAATAATTTTTCTCTGTTCATACTGAAACTATGAACCTTATTAAAAGCCAATTTAAAGCTTATAATCTCTTCGGTTTTCTGTACAACACGACTCATTTTGTGATGACACCTCACATTTTCTCAACAGCACGACAATGCTCCCGACAGGATTTTTATCCTGTAGACTCTCAAAGGCAAATTCCACACCTTATTCCCCCATCCTTCAGCACCACCGCTTTCCAAGTTTTGTTATTGGAAGAGTAGGCTGAAAGGTTAATTTCGAGAAATCCATGAGGGCAGCCAAGGTTTGCGATATGAGGTTCCCATTTTCAATGTTGTAAAGTTGTGGTAGAGTAAGAAGTGTAAATGGCAAATTTGAGATGTTTCAAGTTTTGGTATAGGAGTAGTTGCCAAGGAGTTTATTGGAAAAATTTTGCGGCCAAAAAGCCATGTCACATAGGGTGCCCATTTTTCGAAGTTGTCATTCAGGTATTAATCTTGCAGTCTGCAATGTTTGAAACAAATCAGTGTTGTAGAATTTTTTTTTTATCATTGTAACAATCTTTTAAAATTGACAGCAGAAATAGTGACAGCAGAAATAGTGACAGCAGCACCAGCTGTTGTAAAACAAGAGTGCTATAGAACACTCAGAGTAACTTTGGCAGCGACTTTAACATTATGCGGTGACTGTTTCATTTGGCGACCCAATAATTTCAGCCCTTTCCGCATTAAGCGGTTAATTTAACATTTTATGACCAAAGTACCATCCAGCTCCCCATTTGTTATATTGGGCGACCCTTCATACTTCGGCGACTACGCAATTCACATAAGATTTTTAGCAGCGTCTGGATACAGATACAATCTTGTTTCAATTGTAGGTTGTAAGCAGGTTTCTAGAATATCTACTATATGCTAGGTCTGGACGAACAGCTGCTGATAATATAATCTTGATTGGTTGCCGAAACGATAGTCGCCGACTAATTGAAAAGTCGCAGCGGAATGCTATTTGCACCGAACGAAAAGTTGCCACCAAAGTCACTCTGGGCGTTCCATGCCATTTATTTGGTATGAATTTAATAGTATTTTGAAGGTTTGTCAATAATTGTACCAAATATAATAGTAAATACCTTTTTATATGTTATAACCAAAGCATGGGTGTTCATATAATTTCACTTTTAGGTGCCCATACAGTACCCCAAAACAGATAAAAATGCTGTTTGACAAAATCTCCTGGATTTCTGATTTTCAAACTTGGCCTTTGAAAAATAGAACTCTGTTAATATGGTAGATAATGGTAGTCAAAAGGTAGATATTATACAAATATATACTGAGATGTAAAGCTCTGGTTAAAACTATGCGTCCCAAAGTGACTGCAAATAGTACTTTTGCAGTCACTGAGGGAACCATAGTTTTAATCCAGAGCATTTCATCTTAGTATATATTTGTTTTATATACTGGATTCATACATTCTTGTTCATAT
>JAOTQE010084078.1:0-15394 GCA_025631205.1 Nesometra sesokonis
GGAACAGTCGCCGGCGTCTGTTTCGCGGGCATACCACGGGTAAACAGCGGGTTAGCCAATTTTGCACATTTTCCACCTCGGGCAACCACGGGCAAGAAAAAATCGCGAATTTTTACCCGCGATACAGACGCAATACAGACGCAAAAGGCTGTGTGACCGGGCCTTAAACGAGTTAAGAGAGTTTTAAAATAGTGTAAGGCCTACTATTTCCTGACAGGAACAACTCACTAGGTGTCAAAATAACACTCTCAGTGCAAAATGACAGTTGTGGTGGCATTAAACAGATTTCGTTGTTGGGAGTACTTTTGTGTATTGGTGGACACACAGTCATACTGTACTACTTAAAATCCTATTTGAATGCAATGACTTACAATTAAAGAACTCTAATTAAATTTAACACAAAAAAATGCCTTCAGAATTTCTGTTTGAAAACGGTTTTAGCATCAATCCTTCATGCAAACTTACTGAAAAATTGTGATAGCTTCAGTGCGGAAAAAAAGTCTATTATCGACTGATTCAGATATTTAGCAATGTGCAGTAAGCCCCGCCTACTGTTCTTAGTACATACATGACTGAGAAAAGTTGGATAATGTGGCACAACTTAAAAGTTATGCAACGTCCGGTTATGATTGTTACTGAGATTGACAGTTCTGAAATCAGTCTAAGTATCCTCTTTTAGAGTGGCATTTAGCTCAGTTGGTTTAGCTGGTGATAAGGCCAAAAAAAAAAATGTTAAGTTGCCCAAACCCGACCGACCAAAAAATCGCGAGAATCCAGTACTAAATTTTTTCGAATCAAATATTTCAGCTTTGGTTGACCTTATTCGCCGATCTAGCGGGGGCGAAATGCCCATACTTGAACCAAATATAAAAACACTACATTAGGCCTAGGTTGGCACATAGATCTAGCTACAGTACCTCAATTTCACTGTATCTGAATTGAAACTGAATTGAATTGAAACTAGTCAGTACAAGTCATTTTCACAAAGGAAAGAAAAAAAATCCGACCGACCCTGTTGTTTGGACAACATAACATTTTTTTTTAGGCCTAATCAGCTGTGCTATGGACTGAATCGTGGAGACTTGCTGGTCCATGGTTCTGTCAAACACCATACCACTCTCCTTGTGTTTGGGATTGAGATACAAGTTAATAGCTAACGTTCATAGCATCTTAAGAAACACAATGCACTCTTCGAGGAAAGAGTAGGGGATTGTCTCTCTATGTACTGTCCAATCACCACCAGAAGGACTACACTGAAAATAACTCCTCGGGCAAAACGGAATAAATCAAATCAAAATTTAATAAAAGATCATAAAATTGTAAACTTTAACAATTGCAGCAAAAGAATGCTCAATCACATTTTATATGAGATAAACAGATTAATATAAACAGTACATAATATAAAAAACATAAATATACTGACAAAACATTTATTTCAATTAATATATCTTGATATGCTTTGATGCATAATATGCTATATAAGGAATAGTTATTTATTTAATATATCATATGTCCTAACATTTAAAAATATACAGGTTATAAGTATAACATGGCGCTGTAGCTTGGTGGTTAGCATGTTTGCCTTCCAATTCCGAGGTCCTTGGTTCGAACCTGGCTGAATGCTAGGTCGGTTCCCACAACTTAACAACGCCACTCCCCAAGCCTCTTAATAAGACTTGTTTTAGAAAGCATGGCGTAGATCTCATCCTTTAAGTGTCAAGAAAACTCGATGTTGGATGTGACACGAAATAAAAACTAAAAAACGTTCAAAATAATTTTAACTATCCTTCATTTCTTGTTTTTGTCTTACTAATTGACCTTAGCAAGAATGAGTCGGATACACCAACCAAAAAAAAAAAAAAAACCAAAAAACATTGTGTGGTTAATTATCCAACACTGATGTGGTGCTTTTTTTTAAGACTTAATAATAATCCTATAGCGTTTTTTCTTAATTATCATTATTACTGAATGTAAATACATTGTATAATGTAGGAGGTTTATGTACAATACCCCAAAATTTATTATTTTATCAATACATGATAATTAATACTGCATAGAATTAAAAACTCAATAAATTATCAATAGCAGCCATTTAATCTATCTGGTATTTGCGTTGTTGTATTTGATGGGGATGTTTAGTGTGCAATTCCTCACGTGAATTTCACACCGCCATGCTTCAGAGCGTTGGAACATCACAAAATGCTTTTATATCCTGCATAGGTTGTTAGATTATTAATGGGTTTTGCTCAAGTGTGGGGGACTATAACATTTTCACATGGTAATTAACTAGTATTGTTTTGTGAAGATGCATGTTAATTAACAACAAACCCATTACAAATTGTGGCAGAGCCAAGCCAAGGACGGATAAGTCGCAAAGCTAGTTTTCCATAGGCTGAATCAAAATAATTGTCAATTTTTATTTTCAAAAACATACAGTTGAACCTCCCTGTGCGGACACCTCTCGTAAGTGGACACCTCCCATAATGGACACTAATTCAAAAACCTGTTTGTTCTTTCTTTCTACCTCTCGTAAGCGGACGCGGACACTTTTTGTCTTAAAATTTAGGGGTTTTTTTTGTGTTAATTTACCTCGCATAAGTGGACGCCCCGGAAAATTTAGTGATTTTTCTTATAACAATGAATACAATTTTTTTTACAAAATTGTCCTTATTCTGAAATGCATGAAAATCATTTACTGAACTAATCAAAATTCAGTGTCTAGACATTTAAGAGGTCATTTGTGTTGAGAAGGCCGTGAAATGTAAGACAAAAGGGCGTATTCATAATTTTACAACTTTGGCCCTCTATTGGCCAAAATTCTCGTAAGCGAACACCTCCCGTAAGCGGACACTTTTAATGGACCCGCAGGTGTCCGCTTACGAGAGGTTCAACTGTATAGTGTAAACCTTCAACATTCATACTGCATTAACAATTTTCAGATATGATCAAAAATGTTCAAAATTTGTAATTTAAAATGACCTTGATTAACGTAGCCTAATTCATGGGCAATTTTCTAATGTAGTTTTTTTCAAAACTAACCATATTCTTAATGTTCAAACTTTGATTGTTCATAAAACAGGCAACATCATATGAAACTGATTTTAGTTTGCATGTTAAAGATAATTATGTATAGTTTCATAATTTATAAATTTCAATTTTTTGACTTATTCCCTTCTTTGGCTGGCTCTGCCATAACTTGACAGTTTCAATGCAATGATTTTATGTAATTTGTCTAATTAAAGGTGGGCATATTTTTTTAAAAATAAATATGAGGTAGCATAACAAAATCGCTTTGTACACCAGTTCATTTTGAGGTATTCACAAAAATATTAGGCAGAAAGTCACAATTTGATAAAAATAAGATATTAGTTGTTTTTTTTTTGTTAATCACTTAAACAACAAACATGTTTTTAAAGTGCATTTTTGTAAAGGTTGTTTTTCAAAATCAATGGAAAAACAGCATCATCAGTTGTTTATCGTTTGTCAGTTGTTTCTAATGTGTTTTCATACACTTAAGAATTTCAAAATGATTTTTCTTCAGTATACTCAAACTATGAACCAACCAAATCCGTATAGTATCTGCTTCCATCTGAATATTCTTATAATGCAATTTTTTTTTTTTTGTACAACACTTATTTTGTGCCAAAAACAAGCAAATGTCAAATAATTTATTGGCATGACATTCAGACACCTGACTAATATTCCTTTAACAGAACCCTGGAGCTTTTAAACACCTGAGCATCACTTCTGGAAATGTCAGTGTAAATGGTAAAAATAAACAACACCAAAGTTCAAAGTCTAGGTTTAATTACTAGAAACTGTTCAACTTTTTAAACGTCATACTCCTATTACAATGTTTGTACTGGGAAACCCACAAAAGAGATTGCGCATGCTATGAATAGTTGCATGGTGATTGACGCAAGTTAAATGTGTAGCGTTTTACGGCACTTTGCATTTATGTTAATTTTCATACTTCTGATATTAATTTTCAGGGATGTAATTATGCTGGGAGGAGGTGGGCGCCCACCATAAACATTTTCTACCCACCCTAAAACTTAAATTAAGGCCTTCCACCCAGCCTAACTTCAATTTTCCACCCACCCTAAGGCTGAAGAAGGTAGAAATACTATTTTTATTTAATCACTTTACCACCACCCATCCTTGCATTTTTACTTTATTTTTAAATGCAGTGTGAGTCACTTTCACGCTTTTAACTACGCATGCACGATAATATGTCATGTCAAAAGCAACAAAAATTTCCAACGAATCAACCATTTCTGTCCAAATTACCACTATTTTGGGGGCCATCTAGTATTTTGCTCTCTCATGCATGAGAAAAACTATTTGAATGATGCGTGAGAAAAGTAATTTATGCGTGAGACGTCCAAATTAGGTTCCAATGCGGGAGACTCATGCATAATGCTGCGTGAGAGTTGGCAGGTATGCAATTTGCAAGATATTGTCTAAAAATATTACAACCAATACAGGAAGAATTTGAGGATGTAATTCATTTTATTGCTTGCTTTTGAGCTGATCTTGTCAGAATAACAGCTTGCTTTACACACTTTTATCACCTTGAAACCTTTCATAACTTAAGCTTATTAGGTACTCAAATCTACTGGAATATTTGTCCATTGAGCTGTGGTTTTTCTCCGAGTTTAGTTTATTGAATATCATAATCTCCTATTATTATATTATTGTTGTAAATAAAATAAGTGCAGTAATGTTCCTTGAAATGTTCAATAACAAATCTATGGTCTGAAAACTCCGTACACTGTTAATTCTAACACATAGTCTACTTGTATGCCCCTCTTGTACATCTGCCAACTTTTTTTGATGTGCATACCATCTTTGATAAGCCACATTTCCTCCGATTTTGATCTGACAAGCAAAAAAAAAAAAAAAAAAATATGGCATCTGCCCGTTTTTTGATGATTTTGTGAAAATCGCTACTTTGGGTCCCATTTTAACCCCATATTGGCTCATGCGCGAGTAAACTATTTGCATGACTGTCTATGCGCAAGATTTTTGCTAATGCGTGAGAAGGATTTTCTAAGCGTGTACGTCCAAAGCAGGTCACAATGCGCAAGATTCACATTATGCGTGAGAGTTGGCAGGTATACTCTAGGCAGATACGTTCAAGAGGGATCAGTGATAACAACAGTAGTGTTGCAGAAGAAAATACTGTGAAGGGAAAGGAAAACCAAATGTCCCAAGAACCTTTTGAAAATTCTGGATTAAATGGCATAAAAATTAATACAGATGCGTGAAAAAAGAATGTGTACAGTATGCGTAGTAATTTAATGGTGCCGAGTGGAGTGTTGTGACCATTAAACATAACCTCAACGGCTGTTTCACATTTACGAATTAGAGACAACTGTTAACTAAGAGCGTAACCCATGGCTGAGTGGGTAAGTCTGCTAACAAATCCTAAAGTTCTGACTCATTCATGGAGGTACATGTCATAAGTTTGTGGTTCAAGCTGGATCTGATAAATTCATAATACTTTTTTTTTTCAAAATACCATTAATGAGTATTCATTTTCAAGCTGATGCTCATTTTCAATGTTAGCTTTTCAGAATAATTTTTTGCTTTCAGATTTTTGACTCTTAATTAAGCATGGGGTGATTAAGTATGGTATATAGGCCTCGAATTTTGTTTTTGTTTTGACTAGTCCACTGGGCAAGTTGACTTTATATTTCACTAGCCCACAAGAAATTTAAATAGCCCATGTCTGTGGCAACTTAATCTACAATATGTAAAAGTGACTGCTTGACACTTGTATTCACTAGCCAACTTGGCTAGAAAAATACAAATTCACTAGCCCGGTCGAGTTTTCACTAGCCATTGTACGCTGGGCTAGTAAAAAATCGAGCCCTGCTATATCTCCTAACAGTGGCAATGTGGTTTGTTAAATGAATTGAAGGATCTTTTCATATATCAAATTACAGATTAAACAAATTTATACTAAAATAGGAACAACTTCGGCTGCGAGGCAAGCTTTTTTGTAAAAAAAAATATTTCATGTAAACAATTTTCCTTGCCAGTCAAGCAATCGATTTTTAAGTGTGGGTTGCCATGACAACTACCATGTACACAAGTCAGTTCACAAATTAAATTTCTAGTAGCCTGTCTGACAGACAATGGTTGCCCTGTATCAACTATATTGGTTGCCCAGGAACTAGGGAAAGTGATCCCGCAAGCCCTATAGGCATTTTACCGTTAATTTTTTTAGTTTGAGCTTGAACATAGCACTAGCACAGGTGATCTATTTGCTAAAAACCTTAATTATGATAAACATCAGTGGATTCAAAACACATGTAAAGGATTTCCTGTCTTTTTCATTGACATGTAAACACCTGTGTGAATCAGTGTCTTATTTTTTTGTAAACAGGGAGAATCATAAGTCCCTTTCACACTGGACTGTAAAACGAGAATATTTCAGTAATTCATGAATGCAGGCTTTAGTGCGAAAAAGGGTACTTTCACTTCAATGGCGGCATGGTGCCAATATTCATTAGATCACCTCAGACTCAACTCTGTTAAGCTCAGTCCTGACTATCAAACTTATTTGACAAAAAACTTTGATCCATATATGGTAATGATATATCCATGTATGATCATGGTATGATGTCATCATGCCCATATATCGGCATGTCAAATTTTTTTGTCAAAGAAATTTGATAGTCTGGACTGAGCTTTAGGCCGGATGTGTGTGAAAGGATCCACTACTGTTTTACACAGTGAACCATAACTAGTTCTAGAATGCTGCATCAATCTTCACAATTTGGCACATTCAGAATGATTGCAAGTTTTAATTGGTAAAACAAGTTCAAAATCATTCATGTGTATGAGGCATAGCTCCATTAGGTTGTTTATCTGGAGCTTGCAAGGAGAACAAGTTGCGCTCTGGATTGAGTGACTTGTGTTAATTGCCACGTATTTTGGACACAGATAATTGTATATGTTTATACTCCATACCCCAGTTGTTTTACTGACGGTCAAACAAGGAGGTGTTTTTATTCAAAAATTATTTTAAAAAATCCAGGTTGTACATCACAGGTTAATCATTGTAAAACTTGATTATATTCAAGAATATAGTAACTCTTTATTAAATGATTTATATTATTTTTTTTTACATTTTATTGGAATTTTCACGCATGAGTGAATTGTCCATTACAGCTAGAAATATTGACAGCCAAACTTATATTTAATCTCTGACTTTACGACAACTAACACAAACTGATATTCCAAGCCTTATTGATCACTACTGTATATTCTAATTCTAATAATAATCTTGTTTATTTCATAACGAGCTCTTCACAATGTTGGCAATTATGCATGCATGGAATTTACACTCATAAATTCATGCATTAGATGAAATTACAAACTTGTGAAATTGGATTTTGCATATATATTCTCTGTAGTGTACTGACTGCAATAAATTAGAATTTTCAAAATGAATAATTTAGTCAAGTTGTATGGCATATTTAATTAGTTTTCAGCTTGTAGGAAAATATTAATAATTTAATGATTTACATAAATTTGTACTTAATATTACATTGTGATACAAGAATTGTAAGGGATTTTGTGATAAAATTTTGCCCAATCTTTAATAGCATTTTAATCATAATCTTTGTTGAAAATTATTGGAATTTGTGATTTCTTATTAAACAATTGAAAGACTTATTCATTTAATTTATGTTTGATGGAGGTGGGCGGGGCCACCCACCTTAAAAGTATCCTACGATTCCCCCTCCCCCCGACCTTGTTTTAAATCCTTCCAAACTGCCTAATTCCAACGAGCCACTCATCCTAAGCCTTTGAAAATTGTAATAAACACTGCTTTTAATCATGTTACTATCCACAATTTAATTATATTCAAATGTTATGTTATTTTGGGCTTACTGTGCATTTTGTATTGTATTTAAATTATTATATGGAATGGAATGGTAATGAATCACTATTTTTTAAAATAAAAAATCAATTTGTTAAAAAAAAAACATAATAGAAGAATATTTGACAAGAGTAGAGAATTACTAAATTGAGAAATAAATAAATTGTCATTAAATTTTGTTATTCTGACCTGTATTATTATTGTTTTTGCATTTTCAATATATTAACTGTGATGGCATTGTAAATACTATTTTGAATTACAATTAGAAAGTGTGCCAACCAAGCACATCTATACAATCAACTGATCACTTTGCGTCATCATCTCATTTACCTTGATCACAAGTTGCCTGTTCATGTTATAATCAATACAATGTAAAAGACCTTCCGTTATGCTAATTCAGGTATTGCTGCGTACATATAATTAACATACATGTACCAATAGTAATATTTAATATTAATCCCTGTTTGCTATATTTTATTTTTAATGTGCAAGATTTATCGTACTTGACTAAATAAAAAAAACCTGCTAAAAAATGCTCATCAAATAATAATGTTTAAAACCTCCACTGCACATTTCACTCTCATTTTGAACATTGATTAAAAAAAATTAAAGGTTGGTAAGTATTTTTTTGAGAATTATGACAGCTTTAAAAATCAATAATTTAAGACTAATGTTAAGTTTACACCCTGCAAGTAGAATTAACTTGGTTTACAAATTATTACTCCCAAGGTTTTATTCTTATTTTAAATATTTGCTGAATAATTGTTTTGACTCCAATTAAAGGTTCACTTAAATTAAAACATCCTCAAATTAATTAATACCTTTGACCTCGATAAATGCCAGAGACAGGCTGTCTTCACTTATTGAGTTTTTGGAAACCAGCTAATGAATAATTATAATTACAAAATAATTACAAAATAATGATATAATTATTTGATTTAGTGATGACATCAAAATTTGATTTAGTGGTTACATCGAAATTGGCTCATTAAATTTAAATTGGTACAAATTCTGGTGTGAACATTATGTGATGCTACATTACATTTTTTGCATACTATTTACCTCGCTTTATTCTCTCAAAGCTTCTATAAATATAGTTTATATCCTAGTATGTATATAGTGGGTTGTTGTACTTTTACATACTTGCCAACATATTTAATATCAAAAGTGATAGGTTCCTAGGGCGGCAACGGCAAAGACAAGGCACACACTACCTGCCAGCAAGGACATTTCCTATGTTTTGAGTTTGACAAGCAAAAAAAAAACTCGCCTATTTTTACAGAGTATTCCGTGTTCATCCCATCATTTCGAGATACTTCGTAACATTTTTGTAATATTAGCGTGTATTTATATTTTGTAATGTAGGTCGATTTATATAGCGCCTTATACAGTAGAGTCTCTGTCCATGGCAGGGGATGTATGGGCCAGTACAGTACACTGGGGTAACCCCCCTACTCGTCTTGAAAGATGTACTGGGTTCTTTATAGTGTACACAAGCCGTATGTATACACTGGGCCTACGGTTTATAGTCCTTATCCGAGATGACTTGTTCCACCACCAGAACCATGTTGCGAGCGGGTCTCGAACCCATGCTGTTGTTATTTCTATGGTTCACGGTTCCTCTGCATTAACCGCTCGGCCATACAACTCTACCATAGATTTTCAGTAGTATTGGATTGCACCTTTTGGATAAGGCGGCAGGAATATCTCTGTAAAGTGGTAGGCGGTAGGATCTAAAAAAGTTGTAGCCTACCGCCCAAATCGGTAGGGTTATACCAGAGCAGGGAGGTATATCTGACCAGAGCAATTAAATGTACAGTAGAATTAACCTTGAAAAGAATCCCATCAATATCCCCCCCCCTTAAAGGCCGATCAATTGCGTTAAATGCTAAAGGTATTACAAAGCAATAGTATATTATAACTGTACATGTACCATTTTCAAAGAGTAATTTTGTGTGATGTATTATGTCAAATGAAACACCATTTTAAAAAAAACAAAGTACCATTATTTAAGATTTTAAATTTTAATGCCTGTGATTTACAGTGTAGGTCTATTGATTGATGTATAACATTCAATTTTGAATACTTCATTCTGCCTATCTTTTTAATTATACAGTTGCTGATTGCATTCATATTATTTATTCATACATCATTTCCAGTATTTCAGTCTTAATTGAGACCGTCCCTGAATTGCCTTATTAGCCACACCTGTTGTGAAGGTGGTCCCTGAATGCTTCCTCCTCCAGCTTATTCTATAGAATTGTTTGCAGCAGGTTTGCTCATGTGCAGGTAATATGTGTTCAAAATTAGCATACGACCCTTGTGCCGGTATTTAGGTAAATAGAATCATTGTTGAGAGTGATGTGGGTAAGTGATTGTGTAGGAGTTTGTTAAATCACATTTAAATCATTTCTAAACTGCTACAATTATTTACTGCAACATAAGCACTACATAGCTGGTATTACATCCTGGATATAATTACCAGTATAAAGGGTGAGTTTGATTTTATTTTTATAAGCTTAACTGTCAACGTATAACATTTGGTATTAGTTGACTGTTTAATATAAGGGCTCTAGTGTATCATGATAACAATATTCAGTTCAAGCCAAGATTATAATTTGCTGTCTTAGCATTGTTTCCCATTATGAGAATTAGTTCCCTTTTCACACACACAACAAGAATTAGCCTTGCATTATGCATTATAATATTGATAGATAATGTAATCTCTTCGTAAAATATTTCCATTGCAGAGATAGCATTGTAATTATAATATCAATAATAGAGATCTGCTGTGTAATATTCAAACCCTATTTTATACCTCCCTGTTCAAACCAATAATGGTCAAATTGCCATGGTTCATAATTTAATAGTTGGTCAGTTAAATATACCTGTACTGTATTGTCAATTTTTTTTTGTTTCATTTAGGCCAAATAAAAAAAAAATGTACTTGTTATGGGATCAATCCATGAATAATAATATATTTCCTTTTTTTTTGAAAATTAAATATGGAGTTCTTGCCATTTGGAATTCTCGGTCATTAAAAAAAGAAATCAGTTTTTCAGAACTTGAGTGACTGGCACTGACTTGGTGCATATTTTAATATATTAATATTTCTGTCATTTTCTTGATGTATGTTTTAATTCATTCACCAGACATTTTGTGGACATTGGATTATGATTGTCAAGTGATATTGCAGTCATTTATTCCAGGAATAGGGTAATAATTTAGTGTTGTGGATATCAAATCATCCGCCATCTTTAAGCTTTAAGAATTTGAGGCACAATATCAGAGCTCCCAAGTCTCCAGGATTGGCCTGGAGTCTCCAGGAATTTTGCTTCACCTCCTAGGCTCCAGGAAATGCCCAATTTTCTCCAGGAATTTGAATATTTCATGATTTTCTCCAGGATATATAAAATTAGCAATAAAAACGTACACATGCATAGTGTAGTTTTAAACTAAATGGTATTTTGAATGTTCTTTTTTCAACAATTATACCAAATATAGCAACATTTAATAATAAACCCGTATTTGTTTGTATTAATCAAAGCATTGTTGTTTATATAATTTTAATTTGAAATGCCCATTTAGTACCAAAAAAACAGTTAAAAACGCTTGTCAAAAAATTCTCCAGGATTTCTGGTTCTCCAACTTGGGAGCTCTGCAATATTAAAGTACAAATTTAAATGTCAATGTGAGTATTCATAAAAATATGTGAATATTCATGAAAATACATTCATTTTTGTATCAGGATTTAATCTGGTTTAATTATAGGTTTAACCGGATTAATAAAGGATTATCCATTTATTTTGTGATCTGCTGATGACAAATGCCCCAATTGCACTGGATTTAAAAAGAGATATTTTACCAAGACAATTGGTAATAATATTATAATGGTAAAATGTTACCATTGTTTCGCACTTGGATTATTATATTTGGCATGGTTAGTTTTACCACAATTTATGAAAGCCATTCTGCTAAGTTTACCTAAGTTGCGCTGTTCGCATTGCACTTTCCTGCTTGGAGGTTTTTACCAAAGAAAGTTCAGTGTGCAGTCATGGCTAAAGAGGTTAAGCCATTTATCGCACTGCACTTTTTTTGTAACCAACTGACCCATTGAAGTTTGGGGATAGGGGAGGTGTAATGGATGCAAATGAGAGCAAAGCAAACATACGCTGCCAAGGGCTCCTTTTTAGCAAGGTCTTTTCAGCAGGGGACACACTTCACTGGCAAAAACCACATCTTCTGGGCTTTGAATTTGGTTAGTATTGCCATGTCCAGTACCAACAGTAGGTTTATTTCTCGGGTAACTTACTAAAGCCCAGAATTTGGGAGTTAATAGGGGCAAGGCCATTTTTGACCTAATTTTGAAGGGTACAACTAGAATAAACATGGTAACAGAGGCCATTTGTACATCAATATTGAGAATAAGGGGCACTGAGGCCAAAGTATCCTTTAATGATATGGTCAATTTTTAAGGCCCTGAGGCCAATTGAGAGGGCACCAGAAGAAAATGGCCTTGGTGCCTTGGTTAAATTTGAATCCAGCCACAATTCATTAAGAAGCTTTCGAAATGACGACGCGGTGAGGTGGGACGGGGAACCGGAAGGAAGTCAGTCAACTATGAAGGCCGTTGTACAGCCTTCTGCGTGTCGAATATAAAGCCGTTTTGATTTTACCATCCACGATCTTATTTTTACATGGAGGTATAAGACCTCGTGTCTTGCACAATCCATAAAAATAAAGATAATGCTACAGTATACCAAGACATATAATCTTATGAAATATATACATATTTCAGGGGCTAGTCTAGTTAGATCTAGAATGTTGTGTTCTTTTCTCCATGGCTGTGTCTCTACTGTGGGGCGATAGCTTGGAATGTAGCCTAGATGCCTCATTCTAGTTACTGTAGCTGGACGGTATGCGAAACACCCATTGCTAAAATTATAATCGTATACTTATTATATACTGACTTATGACAACAAAACCATCTTTAACTAGGCCCTACACTGTAAATGAAATACGTAGTTTAAATTGAATTTATGACTCGAAACTAGTTAAAACCTTCTCAATTCCATCCTAATAATGCTCAACGCGGCCGCATACTCTGGGCAATGGCAAATCAGCTGAAGCCCGTTGCACCGTGGAGGGACCGAACGAATGTCATTGCTTCCGCATGCGCACTATGGCTTCACGCTCTGCTGCATGTCCTACAGTCCTGCGTCTTGTGTTTCGAAAGCTGGTTATTATTTAACCAATTATGAACAGAAGCAAGGTTTAACCTTTAGAATGTTACACATGGTTTTGGTAAAGTCCTATTTTTAAGTTTATTAAACTGTTGCCAAGGATACCCCTTGGCAGCATTAATAGAAGAGCCCCTTGACAGTATTAATGTTTTTGTTTTTGGCAAGGCAGCCTGCCAGTCATGGTTCTTGTTATATATATATATATTCTTGTTATATATATTTTTAATGTTTTTTTCCCTGGGAAAAAGGGCAATGGTTGTCTAGGACACTGCAGCCTAGGAAGTATTGTTTTTCTCAATTTGAATAAAAACAATTAACAGTAATCAGAGATGTAGCTAGAAAAATACACGAGTGGACAAGTAACAATGTAAGGGTGGGTGGCATAATGACTAAAAACAGTATTATTCCCTTTTTCAGAGGCTTAGGGTGGGTGGCAGGTTGAATTTAGGCTGGGTGGAAGGCCTTAAAATAAGCTTTAGGGTGGGTGGAACAATTTTAGGGTGGGTGGCCCCGCCCACCTCCGCCCTGCATAATTACATCCCTGGTAATGTACCTTAATAGAGTAATGAGGATTAATGCTCAAAGTCATACGTTTATTTATTTTATTTTTCTAATGATACCCTCTTGATTTTAGTAGACCTTGCAAATTCAAAGTGAAGTTTGTTTTGTTTATAACATGTTTTAGTCTTTGCTATGGTTTGTAACAATAATTTCATAAACTCATTCCAGTTGCTCTTCTCGTTGGAACATTTTTTGTGTGCCTCAGTGATACTGTACAAACCCATAAGTCCGAAGACCAGTTGTGTCCTTCTGGTGGTGCTTGAGGAGTACTCGAGGAGGCAATCTCTAGTCTCTTTTTTTGAACAGTATAATGTAGTATTTAATGTGCACATGAGCCATTTTGCACGAGGAACAAACAGCTTAACACCTCATCCAGTGCACTAATAACTTGTTTTAACTCTCCAGCTGAAACACAAGGAGATTAGCAATGTCTTCCAGTGTTCTTTAAGCATCGTTGTACTATAATTCGTATGATTGACAATTGGCCATAATCCTTGGAACATCCTCCATGACGCTTGAGACTTCCGAAGACTTGTCCCAAGTTTGTATTGTGTGTCTATGCTCACTCTAACCATTCGCCAAGTCGCCAATGGCTACTGGAATTCTGCTTTGAAGGCATTTTTACTGATTTTTGTTTTTCAAAATTTGGCTAAAGAATTTGCAATTTGGCTAAACAAATCGAGAACCTTTAGCCAGTTTGGCTAAGAACAAATTGCTCCTAGAGTGAGCATAGTGTGTTTAATGAAGTGCGCCTCTAGTGGGGGAAGTTTAGGCGATGTTTGGTCGTGAAATACAAATTCAGACATCGGTAAGGTACAATATGACAAAATCCCAGCTATGGAACGCAATTGTTGCCTGATGATTATCTTTTCATGAATTAAACTGAATCACCATTTTAAACCAAGACTAGGAATTCCCATATGAAGCCTTAGAATTAGTCATTGCTTAAAAACATTTTTAGAATGTCATTTAAGGCATTTAAATGTTTCTAATTATTTTACTTAGATGTTTACCATGATGCTGGAACTTGGGACCAACTCGTCTCCATGGTTCAGTAAACAACACAGTGACTACCACCAAAGAGAAAATTTTCATAAAAAATGTTGATTGGCAATATTTGCTAAAAAGTATTGGTGGTATATAAATATATGCATTAACAACATGGCAAATTTCTATAATCCAGGTCTAAAATTATGAAGCAAATGTTTATTTTTGTGTAGCATTTTGCTACACTACACTAGCAAAAATGTTCCCTGCACCACTTTTGTGAACTGAGTTTAATAATAAATTTCACTTTTCTCTAACCACCTAACAGCAGGGAGGTATCTACAGTATTCCATATTGCTCTCTTGGGAATCCCCCAAGGTGTCTGTTCATGGATAACAGGCTTACTCATGCATGGAAGAATTGACACTTCAACAAAACCTTTGATAATTTCTTGTTATGACCTTCAAAAGTGTCAATCATTTATCAATAGGTGACACCAGGTACATCATGGCTGTGTTCGTACGTAGATTAAAATGACCATTTAAACTTTTGATACCTTCGGGGCAAACCCAACGACCGTTCATATTTAGAAAATCAACAACTATTTACACAGTAACTCAGCGGAAATTACGTCACTTTACCACCTCGAAGGTCATAATACTAATTAGTTCGTGACCCATGTGTGACGTCTCTCTCAGCTGAACTG
>JAOTQE010084089.1:0-15393 GCA_025631205.1 Nesometra sesokonis
GGGCTGGGCGGCCCCTTTAAATCAGCCCCTGATCTCCTTTATAATTTAAAAAACTTGAATTATATCAGCTCGTTTTGTCAATAAATCAAAGTAGGGAGACCAAAAATCCTTAACCTATTTTTATACGGAATACTGCAATACCCAAGTATCAACCTTGTACCTCGCTGTTGAACTTTCTCCAACATATCCTGATCACTTTTTCTCATTAGGTTATATACATTATACAATATTCAAGAGTTGGTCTAATTAAATTTAAAACTAGAATCAAACACGGCTCTCAAATCTTTCTCATGATCAACTTCACTTAGTAAATTACCGGCCATTAAATACAAACAATTGGGATAATCTCATCTAAAATGAAGCACTTTATTGTCATTGAAGGGTAGTTGCCAATCCTTGGCCCAAGAAAAAGCAGAATCAAGATCTCTTTAAATTGAGTCAGCATCTTCGGCTCTATTAACAACTCGCAAAAAATAAAAGGTCATGAAATGTTTTAAATCTTCTTTTAAATCATTCCTATCCTCATTTTTAAGAGGGGGAATCCCAGAACAAATCTTTAATTGAGACTTTACATAGCGCCAAAAGGATTTCTCATTGTCTTTAACCTCATTTGCAATCTTGTTTTTAAATGTACTTTTAGATCTTTTGATACCATTAACAATTATTGTTTCTTGGTCTAATGATACTTTTCGATTTATTGTTTACACTGGGTTGTTCTCCTTCTCGATATCTAGTGGGTTTTCTAACGTGTTGGTCCAAAAACAAATCATTATTGGTATCAAAAAATTCCTGACTAGATTTACCATCTTCCTCGGACATGTATCCCAATTTCCAATTAATACTTCTATAGTTGAAATCCCCAACTACAACAAATCAGAACATAACTACTTTTTTCAACAGTGAACATAAAACTATGTTATTTGTGCCAGAACCAGAGTCACTTCGATACAAACATCCAAACAGGAGTTTGTAATCTTGTGTATTTTCAACAGATGCGTGTTACTTAAAAATTCATAACGGGAAGGCCTATGTCGATATTTCTATTGACAAAATATTTCTAAAAGATATATCAAAACCACTTACTAGACAAACACGGGCTTAAACCATGTTTTTAATAATGGTAGTCTGCTATATGTCTTGTCTTTCAATATTTATTTGCCAGTACCCCTTCAGACATTCCTCAATAATAATATATCTATGCAAGTGGCAAGGGGTTTAGTTGGCTTTGGTGTTTGCATACTTTAAAAGATTCCTACCATTAACCTTGTCATAGGTTTATTTCCACCAATATGTAATGTAAATAGATATATTTGATTTGTGAAAATGAGATGTTAAACTTTTATTTCAGTTATGACGATACCATCTAATTTGGCTGTGGCTTCTTAAGGTCATTACTGTATTGTTATGGCTTCTGTTCCTGTACCAAAAACAAGACAGTCACATATTGATAAAAACAGTGATGAAAAAATCACCTGGTTTAAGCCATTATCACCTGAAGAGGACAAGAACCAAGGATTCTCATTCCTCAAGTTGTTTCGATGGGGTACAAGCTCAGGTAATTAGATTTTTTTTTATATTCTCGCACTAATTGGTTAACAATGACTGAATGTAAACATTGTAAATTGATTCAAAAAATCATGTTTTACAGTAGTTAAGTACATTGTATAACAGAGTATAATGTTTGTGATTATTGCATATTAATAGCTTATTTTCAATTATATTTAAAATTTTCAGATACGAATAGCACTTCTAGTAGTGAACAATCTTTAAAGGTCTCCCGAGGAGGTACACCACCACAAGGACATTCACAGGGAAGCAGTCGAACATCTTCTAGAAATGTGTCTCCATTACCTGGAGCAGGAGAATCTTCAAATGTGGAACCATCGCAGCAGGTATCAAATCCGTCCATTGTTAATGAAGATGACGAGGATGAGATTGATGATGACGATGAGGTCTGGGAAGATGTAAGCAAGCAGGATAGTTGGAAGGGTATGCCAACTAGAAGTCTAACCAGTATTGTTAACCACCTAAGCAAAATAATAGAAAGGCGAGGCCAGGTACGGATAAACTTTGTGTTACCTGTCAAATATAATGCCAGAAATAGGAGTGTGAATGTTCTCTTGTGGTCTTGAGCCAGCCACTTTATCTTGTAGAAGTAGTTGGTGCAGTGATAGGCGTTTCCAGTCATGAGATTAGTGTGAATCATATGTTGGGCTGTTACTTGTGTCTTTGAGCCAGGTTCTTTATCATTGTGGGAGTAGTTAATGCAGTGGTAGCGGTTTCCAATCATGAGATGAGTGTAAATCTCATGTTGATCAGTTACTTGTGTCCATAAGCTATGCAGTTCTTCATAGTAGGAGTAGTTGGTATAGTGGTAGTGGTTTTCATTCATGAGATGAGGAATGTGAATCTCATGTTGGACAATTACTTGTGTCCTTGAGCCATGCACTTTATCATTGTGGGAGTAGTTAGTGCAGTGATAGTGGTTTCCAATCATGAGGAGTGTGAATCTCATGTTGGTCAGTTACTTGTGTCCTTAAACATTGCACTTTATTATTGTAGGAGTAGTTGGTGCAGTGGTAGTGGTTCCCAATCATGAGATGAGGAATGTGAATCTCATGTTGGCCAGTTATTTGTGTCCTTGAGCCATGCTCTTTATCATTGTGGGAGTAGTTGGTGCAGTGGTAGTAGTTCCCAATCATGAGATGAGGAATGTGAATCTCATGTTGGTTAGTTACTTGTGTTCTTGAGCCATGCACTTTATCATTATCATTGTAAGGGTAGTTGGTGAAGTGGTAGTGGTTCTCAATCATGAGATGATGAATGTGAAGCTAATGTTGGGCTGTTACTTGTGTCCTCGAGCCAGGCTCTTTATCATTGTGGGAGTAGTTGATGCTTGGGTAGTACTTTCCAATCATGCGATGAGGAGTGTGAATCTCATGTTGGACAGTTGCATGTCTCCTTGGTTAACGCTTTATACACATTATCATTTTCTACCAGGTCTATGCTAGAACCTCATAGGGGTGGATACCTATAAAGTTCAAGTGCAGTTGATAAAAATCAAGCAGCAGAATTATAGAAAGTCTATCCTCTGTGTGTGTTGTGTTCCATAAAGATAGTGTCCAACCTTCATCGCCATAACTGCGGGCACGCTTGCCACAGCTCGTCCTGGGAGATATGTATGCGATGGCATGTGCACAAATTACTAAGGGGAATCCCTTCAAAACATCACTTTTTATCTCTAGTTGTTTCCTATAAACTGTTGATTTTCTGCTATTAATCTAAGTCTATTTCATAAATTAATCATGGTTTAATAATATTGTTAAATACTTATTCTAAATATCATTGAAATTCCGATGTTTTAAAGATATATCAACCAGAATCAATTGAGCGTAAGCACGCTATACTTATAAATTTTTATTTGATAGAATGAAGCTGATTGGTTAGTTCGCGCAGATTACGTCCACACTCCACTGAGGTTCAGGAGTGTGGCTCTGCCCAGTGGGACCGATAAATCTTGTGGTAACTGATTTGTCACTCTATAAATTGTTAATTAATATTGTATTACAGGTAATGATGTTATACGAAAAGTTTTTATAGTTGTAATAATTATAGTTTTAATTAGCGAAATATTGACGTCATTTTAATAGGGACTTTCCCTTGGGGCGTTTGTTTATTTACTTTGTGGCCGAATTAGTTTAATTAGCCCTGGTCTCCAGAGCCATAGCTTCGTAAGTATACCTTGTAGGATCATAATTTTTAGAATTTCTGATAATGAAGATAAGTTTTTATTTGCTACAATGTGAATAAATAGCTAATTCATGTAGAAAATTTCTTCCTGGTAGGCCTAACAAAGATGCTGTTCCAATTGCTGTGATAATAATGTGAAATGTTCTTAAACTTAATGTTATTATATACATGCTTAAATATTATTATTATTGATTTGTTTAATGTTGTAATCAAATTTTGTTTCAATTTTTGTACAGACACCACAAGCCTACAGAGACAGTGACTTTAAACAATACTGGATGCCAGATAGTCAGTGCAAGGAATGTTATGAATGCGGTGACAAATTTACTACATTTAGAAGACGCCATCATTGTCGTGTATGTGGACAAATATTCTGTAGTCGTTGCTGTAACCAAGAAGTTCCTGGAAGCGTTATGGGATACACTGGTAAGAAGTGTTAAATAGATTAAGCAGCCCAAGAATTTCAGGCCAGCAATCGGCAATTACCAAAGTTTTGCTGATCACTTACAGGTTTATGTTTTTGTCTTTATCAAACAAAGTTTGAGAGGGAACTAGGAAACACGCTTCATACTGTATGTATGTTGCTTCTTGGTCATAGTTATTACCTGGTGCATAATTTTGCCAGAATTATCAGAATCAAAATTATCCTAGAAATGTTTTTCTGACTAAACTAGGACTAGATCCATAGCCTACTGTATAATGCAACATTTTATTACTTGAATTAGCAAACACAACCAAAATTATGAAATGTTATGACTCTATCACTACATGACATTTACAAGTTAGTGGATGGCCATTACAGTTGATAGTCAATTCCAATCGGTTTCCAGTGTTCTCCCGGTTGAAACATTTTTACTGGTAATTGTCCATATGAAGTCAGTAAAATGGACACACCTTGTCAGGAATGACTGTTGGGTTGGTTTTGGCCTGAATTAGTGTCCCAACTACATAACTAGGGCCCTATGAGCTCTAAGTTGCTGTAAGGTATAAGTTGTACACTTTGTAATGCTAAAGAGTAAAAAGTGAAATAGAAACCCTTGAGTTTGTTACTTATTCTTCATTAGCACAATTTTTACTGGTCTCATATTTTTTACTGGTAAAATTGATGTTTAAAACAATATTAATGAATATTTAATGAATCCCACCCAATCTCCCACACTCCCTCACCCTTCGCAACAAAATTAGTTTCGTAACACCTCATTTTGTTAATACTTTTGATTTAAGCTCAAGCTTATTGACTGTTATACAATGTTTAATGGCACATTAGTTAGTGGACTTATACCAGGGTCTCTATTGTTATTTGTAGTTTTATAAGCTTCAATATATTTTTTAAAAATAGCTATATTGATATATTTGTAGGTTACCTTCGAGTTTGTACCTCTTGTTGTAAAGTTGTGTTAAGCTATGCTCAATCAAGTGAACAGAATGACTTAAAAGCCTGGCAAGAAGACTTAAAGACTGTCACAGAATCAGCACTATCAGAGGTTGTAAATCTCACCCTAGACACAGTGTCACCTAAAATAAAAGAAGAACTTAGATACAGACGCAGGTATGATACTACTGAACCATACAGTAATTCTATCCTTTTTTAAAATTATTTTATTGTTCTATATAGTTAATCCATTTTGTAAGTGGTAGGTTTTTGACGAGAGAATTGTAGATGGATGACACACAGGTTGTCAGGTGCTAAAAACATTCTACTTAACTGCCATGTGTAAATAGGAGTGCATGGTGGTGATGATGTGGAAAATTTATTATAATTTACTAAGTTTTTTTTTCATTTTTCGTATATTTTAATAAATAGTCCATAGACACTTGGAAGCCCATATTTCACATATCAAGAATTATGTGAGCTGGTGGTAGTATTTAAACAAATGGTACTTTCATTGATGAGAGTTAACTCACTACTTCTAGCAATCTTAACAGATTTCACCAATGCATGTGATTTTGAGTAGTAAGAACAACTTGAAAAACATGATTGTCACACACTTTATTGGTGTTTTATGATGTATCTATATTTCATAATGTTAAATTACACTTTTTTTAAGTTTTATGATTTTGTATATATTTTTTTTTCTTTTTTCATCTCAAATTGTAAATGACATGTTTGTTTTTTGTAGAACTTACAGCTCAAGTAGTATTGATTCATCAATTGTTGGAGCAAGGAACCCATTTGAAGTTTTAAACTTCAGCTCATCAACAGAAACAGAAAACTCGCGCCATGTGGTGGAGCATGAAAGAGAGTTACTTTTAAAGGTTATATACATATTATGCCATTGACAGTTTGCATTTTGGCTCTTTTATTTTAAGAATTTATTTTAATAAAGGATACACAAAGGAGTTCTATAATAGCAGTTGTTATAAATGACACAAGAAAAATGTTGCCCAAGCTCAAAATTTAGAAAAATTAAGGTTATTCAGTCAAGTATATTTTGTTGTATGACTGTTTACTGTAATGTCTTTTAAATTCCTACTTATTCTACATTTGGCATAACTTTAAACATTGTTTACAATTTGCAATAATTCTATGTACAGTCAACTCTCCAAATACCGGACACCCTCGGGCCAGCAATTATTTCCGGGTTTTCTGGAAAGTCCGGTTTTCTGAATTTAGAATTAAGATAATACAATAGGAATAGGAAAAATTTGGGACTTTTAAAAAAGTCTGGTTTTTCGTGAATTCCAGTTTGCGGAGAGTCCGGTATTGGGAGAGTTGACTGTATTTATAAAAGAAGTCAGAAGAAGGTTAAATTCAACACTTATTTCACAAAGGCTATATTTTAACCCAAATAAATTCAACTCATATTATTAGGGTTTAACTTGTTACCATCAGTACTTCAGGATTGATTGTCAGCAACCATGCCCCCTACCCCAATTCTGGGGAACTCCAGTCAATGTGAGCTAATTATTTGAAATAAATTTTCCCAAGTAGCGATTGGCTAACATGAACTAATAAGTGGAGTTGTCTGAATTCGAGATCCTGCATTGTATGCAGTCAAGTAACAAAGTAAAGTTCTCAGTTGATGCAAAGATAAAACAAAAGAAAAAATCGACCACTTTCTAATGTGTGCGAAACTCCATCCGTGTTACCAAATTCAATCATACCCAAGGCGGCACACTTTTTCCAAGTTCATATTCTATGGTTCGCATAGCCCACCTGCAAAGCGCGACATCCGTCCATTACCGGAGAGTCTTCCAATTACTACACAACACACAGCCCGCCCCCATGCATCTGGCAGAAAAACTGGTGTCTGGTGCGCTGTTTTGAGGGTTCCATTCTAAATCATGTGATCATCGCATGTGTTCATTCTTGTATTATTTTTATTCTTTGGTTGATGTAAAAAGGAATATTCGAGTTTGAATGTGGTTTTATTTAAAGACTTGCATAACAATATGTGGTATGTAATTAATTACCTTTTCAGTTTTTATCCCGGAAATTAATAAATACTTTTTAAACATAGGACTCCATACAACTTCGAGATCTTTGGCTTCTTATGCTTCAGCAAGGCAATGGTATTGAGTTTCAAAGTCATCGATATCGACTACGTACCTATCCTGATTGTATCGTAGGATCCCAGGTGGTTGATTGGTTACTCAAAACAGATAAAGCAACTCATAGGTTAGTTGAGTTTTCTTTTGTAATTTTGAGATTTATAAATTATAATTTGTGATTTCTTAAAACTAGTTAACCCCTTGTCTAACTGGGTGTTTGCAAAAAGCCAAGGATGAGACCCCTATTTAGAAAGTATAATGCATACTACAAGCAGTGAGATACACGCCATCATGACAAGATTCAATATTTCGACATAAATTATGTCATCATCAGGAATGACCCCTATTTACCATAGCAGATTATATAATATACTGCCACCTATATAGCATTATTTTTTGTGAAAGAGGGAAGGGGATGGGAGGTGGATTGTGGGAGGCCATGGGGTAATAGACCAGGGTTTTTTAAGGAATTCATAGTTTTCAATAAGCGAACATTTGTATAGTGCTCTTGATGTTGCTTGCTATGTTTAATAGGACAGTAAACAAGAGCCACCTATATAGCATTATTTTTTGTGAAAGAGGGAAGGGGATGGGAGGAGGATTGTGGGAGGCCATGGTGTAATAGATCAGGATTTTTTAAGGAATTCATAGTTTTCATTGAGAAGACATTTGTATAGTGCCCTTGATGTTGCTTGCTATGTGTAATAGGACAGTGAACAAGAGCGTGACAGTGAATTTTCTGTTAATTATTATGTTAAACACAATTTATATTTATTTGTATTAATGCACTATAATATTTGGCAAACATAACTATCTTGGATTGTTGATTGAGGATTGAATAACTAAAAATTAC
This sequence comes from Nesometra sesokonis, assembly GCA_025631205.1. Taxonomy (NCBI): domain Eukaryota; kingdom Metazoa; phylum Echinodermata; class Crinoidea; order Comatulida; family Antedonidae; genus Nesometra; species Nesometra sesokonis. Next base: position 8,096 of record JAOTQE010084089.1, read on the forward strand.
GACTATCTTTTGTGATATTTTTTGTGAAATTATCACTTTTTTTCAACAGAGTTCAGGCTGTTGCAATTGGTCAGGCTCTTTTAGATGCTAAGTGGATTGAATGTGCTACAAGAAATGAACAGCTGTTTCGTGATGAGTATGCACTCTACAGGCCAGGAGAGGTATTTTATTTTGTATATTTTTATGTAATGTTGCATCCCTTTGAGAGTGATACTATTCCTGCCAACTTCCAGGCCTTTCTAGTTTTTGACATTTTTCATCTAGCCACTGACCAGATTCCCCAGTAAATAAGGTATCCAATTTTATATTAAACTTAAAATTAAGCTTTGCCCTATTATTGTAACACATTCAGATTTACCTAGGTTAGGCATATGTACTTCATGTATTGGCATCAACATTAAAGAATTAACAACATTATTCTATTTGTTGTTCTCTTCAGGCTGCAAGACAGGGAAATTACATGAATGAACCATTTGTATCTGACCAGATATCTCTTTCAAACGAGGATCTCATAGAACCTATCTGGTTTCGGGAAATTACGGATGAAGATGGCAATTGTTCAGGTTTGTAAATACACTACTAACATATTTAGGCGTCACTATGCCAATTGATTAGATTTATTTTATGCAAATTTATTTTTATAATATTTTGATGTTCTGACTGTTAAGGTTCCTGTGGCCAATCAGGTGTTTTTTGAATATGCTATGAAAAATACAAAATATACTTTTATGACTGGTGTTAGCGAATGTTTGCTTGATTAATGTGATCTGGCCTTCAAAATAAAATAGAATAAATTGTATTCTTTGCTTTGCAAATAGGAAGATACTAAAATACCTTAAATTTAGAATCATTAAGAGTTTTGAAAAGATGTTTATTTGATTAGACTTAAAATTAATGGGAATGCATAATGGAATACACATATTGGTTTTAGGATTCAGGACTTTAAAATATAGTAGAAAAGGTAGGACAGTAACCTTTTCAGGGCTGAATTATGCAGACAGACGTACACATTCAAATTCAGCTCCCTAAAGGTAAATTCATGTCAGTCATTGTCTTCTTAAAATAACACATGCCAAAGATGGTATTATATATGTATTAGATAGCTTGTTTCACCATCAAAACCATGGACAATTCGAGTATGCGCTGATGATTTTAGTTTATAGATTGTGGTGCCTCTACCTCATTGTTCAGCTACCCAAATCCCCCGAAGGTTAGATCCATATCATATTTAAATTAATTAATTACGTTTGATTAATGTGATCTTGATATTTATGATCTTACAGGCAAGTCTGATTCAATGTGTGATCTTGAAAAGTCAACCACTTTAAGTGGTTCATTTGATCGAGTGTCTATGATGTCTACAGATATTATAGCCTTAAAGAAGCAGTTTAGGAATTCATTGGGATCAGCCAGCTCAGAAAAAAGTAAGTGAAAAATTATCACAGGTCTAAATAATAATTATCTCATTCATATGTTTTAAAAAATCAATCTTTGATTCTTATTACATTGGCTGTCAAATTCCTATTTATTCACAACGTATTACATCATGAAATGAGCAGGGGTGGATACAAGATAAGGTTGTGGGGGGGGGGGGGCTTAAACCCAGATTTAGTTTCTACAAAGAAAAAAGCACCTCACTAACACTAATATGTCATGTATTGGAGTCCGTATTTTGCCATATTAAAACAAGTATATATTTTATTTTTGGCAGTCCTTTGTTATTATAGGTTATAAAATTTTTGTTGGTCCATTATTTAGAGAGCCTAAGCCTGTTACGCCCTCCCTTAAATCCACCCTTATTAGTATACACAGATATGAAATATTATTGTTCAATTATGCTGTGTTAACCGGTTTAATACTATATAGTATTGAACTGCACTCGAGTAATATCCAACCCCCAAGTAGCTGAATGTCACCTGATTCCCCACGATTGTTTATTCCAAGAAACTGATTGCACATACGTGGTACTGTAGATGATGGTCTGCACAATGTCAATCACACAGCTAGAACCATCAATACATTGCAGTACCCGCTGCTTATTGGGCTCGAATTCTATCTCTAGCCACTAAGTGCAAGCTCAGTGATCTAATGGTACAGATGCCAGGCTAGTTACCTGGATATTTGTGGGTTCAAGTCCTACCCGAGAACAAGTTGCAAATATTTCCACAAGTATTCTCAACTGTACTGAGTATTCGGTACTTTTACACATCAGAGTTGAGCAAAACAAATTATATCTAGCATTCTCCCTGATGTAAAAATGTATTATTACGTAAACTGTAGTACCTGTTACTTATTGGGCTTGAATCCCTAGCCTCTAAGTGCAAGCTCAGTGGTCTACGGGTACAATTGCCAAGGAAGTGGTAATTACCTCCTTTAGCTAAGCTGCTGGTAGTAGCTGTGCTGAACCATGGAGAAAAAACTGGTCCCAAATTAAACTGTATCACCACTCTAGATTTCTACTTGAGGGTCAACCTACAAGTTGTAATTGTGTACTGCCCTTTGGGTTATATGTTAAGCCATTGATCTAGTATACAACATGGATCATGGCATGGCAAGTGTACAACACACTCTTTGAAGAAGAGTAAGCATTGTCTTTCTGTGTACTGCCCAATCCCGCCAGAAGGATCCCACTGGAAATATATCCACTTCAAACTTGTGGCTTATCCACAGAATAAATCTAATCAAATAAAAAAAGAGTTAATTTCTTAAGAATCTGTAGTGATGTTATGATTATTAGTTGTGACTCCCTGGCTGTACACTCTATGACAAAATGATAATGTACTGTACTTTAAATCAAATGATGAGATAATTAGCTTGAATATATTTTTTTAGGTGCAACTGCAAGTGAAAATACTGCAAGTCCTTGGGATCTTATGTTTCATCAACACTCTGTTCCAAATGATGCTAATCTAATGAGAGGTAATTTTACATACATAAATACAGATAACTCTCCTAATACCAACCCTCCAGGAAACAAAATGTCACACTAAACCGAACCTTTTTTAAAGTCCAAAAATAATGAAAGCAATGTAGTTAAGCATGACTCTAAACCAAACTATCCGGTAAAACCGGACAAAATGGATGGTTCGAATGGTGGTTGGTTTTCAGAGTTTTGGCTGTAATACTGTCTCTTTGCAACTTTTCAATTGAAATCTATATTGTAAATGTTTTTTCTTCTGTTCCTTATGTTTTAATTTTGTTAAGTTCCCTCACTGAACAACAATTCAGTTTGATGTGCTCCATATCAAATTTGAATAATCAGGAGTGTTGTTGTACTACTATAACCTTTTCCTCCAGATGATGTTCTACTAGGGGTACATCATTTAAACCAGGTTGCAACTAGTGAATCACAGGGGTGGCTAGATGCAGTGGATTTGAATGAAGAAAATGGTGAAAAGATGGCCATGGAGAGGTTAAGTAGCGCAAATTACAAACACTTGGTGGCGCTATTGGATCAACTACTTGAGAGTGAGAAGCTTCCGCATCACTGGAGCCAAATCATTCTGCCAATGGTGGAGAAAATTAGCAAAGTGGTAAAATATTTGGTTAATTTCTTTACTTGTGTACTGTGGAAACTGTAGCTATTAAGATCACCTCCAGTTAGAAACCACCTTATTTCATGTCTTAACATTATATTTTTTAACATTTTATGAAAGAGACAAAGTGCAGTGGTTTCTATGGTGTTTTTGTCACTTTACACATTTTTTATATACATTGTAAATTACAATATCTATGTTCTTCTTGACAGAGAAATAATGACAATATCATGTCAAGCTGATATTTTTGAGGGGTGTATGAAGGTTTGTTTGGGTCTGGAGTGAGAGAGTTTTTTATGGTCAATGAATTTTGTTATACAATCTGCCGGAACTAAATTTTGTTATTGATAAGGCCTTAAAAAGTCTTTGTTGCCCAATAGATTTTTTTTAATAAGCCATTTCACGGTTTCAACTGCGCATGTGCGTTACCAAGGTCAAGTAATAAAATGACGCGCGGCTCTTATTGAAAAGAATACACTTGCCGCGCGTCATTTTATTAGTTGACCTTAATCTGCACATGCACAGTTGAAACCGTGAAATGGCTCATTGGGCTGGTCAGAAATTTTTACACTATCAAGGATAATTTTATGTATTACAATTTTCTTGATAATTTTATGCATGTAGGCAAAAAAAAAAACTAAAATGTGAAAATTTAAAAAAGAAAGAAAAAGACCAACCCGGATATTCAAAATGTTATGTGTGCATAATGTTATAAGTGAAACAAGAATACAATGAATAAAATGTTATAATTAAAAGGAATAGTAAGCTATTAAAATTATTCTTAATTGCAGATATGATAATTTATACTTCTTCATTATGTATTACTTTTAGATGTGCTACATCATCTGACAACAGATGTAGTACATCCAAAATACTCCTGAGGTATACGTAAAATCTTTAGTGCAGAAGTATTTCATTTCTGTTAGTTTCTACCACTACATATGTACCTCCACTTTTATTCATAATATTTGTCAAAGGATATTGCAAATAAAAAACACACGAGTACTGTACCATTAAATGAAGGATTCAAAATTAGCCTTACAGGACATATGAAAACTTCTTGTTCATAACTCCTAACATCATCCCAATCCATTCATGATTGAATAGTAATACTGTTTTGTTGCTTTAGGTAAAACCAGATGTTAGATATCGTAATGATGAGATGGATATACGTCACTATGTACACATCAAGAAAGTAGCTGGTGGGAGCCTGACTGATTGTCGTATTGTAAATGGTGTTGTGTGCACAAAAAATGTAGCTCATAGGAAAGTAAGTTTGAGTCAGTAAAGCAAGTGTATCTTCTAACACACAACATTTTATGCAATGCAATTGGCTATCTCCATTTTCTGGTGCCATGTTTTATTTATCTATAGAGCCCTACTAGTATTATATTAAGAACTTTTGCCATAATGGTCGACAAGTACTTCCTGTAGTTTACAAGACAGTTAAATTTAAAATGTAACATGTGCATTTAACTTGTCAATGAATTGACTTCAAACTGCATATTGTATTCGTGGAAATAAGTGCCCGAATTGAATAAGCGACCATCTCAAATAATTGGCTTTTTCTTAAGTGCCTCATTAAAACAAACACTAAATTTGAAGTAATGCCCCTTTAATTTTTGAACATGCAATTTACTGACCTATTGTAAATATAATTTTTCTATGTAAATTCATTCAATTATGGTTTTGTAACAGTGTCTGTTCTTTAAGCACACGCTAAAATATAAAATGTCCACTAGTTCGAATAGGCACCCCTCACATTGTGTTTTGTAATAGTCCATGCACTTTTTTGTGTGAGTAAAGGATTCATCTTTCTAGTGAATAGGCTAAGGTGACATTGTGTAGAATTAGTAACTGCTTCCTTTAATCAAGAATCTCATGTTATTTACAGATGAAAACTTCCATCAAGGAGCCTACAATATTGATTTTAAAGTCAGCTGTTGAACATCAGCGAGTTGAACACAAATTCTCATCAATAGAACCAATTGTACTTCAGGTACGTAATTAGAATAGTTAATTTTAATAGGTAATTTTAAAACATACCATACCTTGTTTTTAATATTTTGTCTGTATTTTGTTTTGATTGAGGATGTTAGAAAAAGGTTACAGAGAGTTTATCTTGCCATTCTGTATTCTCAATATCTTAGTATGAAGATAGTCTGCTTGTAATTGTACATAAACCCTTTACTCGTCTCAGAACCTCTCTATTTATCTTTTCCTAAACATAATGAACTTTATCCTTAGACTCACATCTTCTCAAATGCATTCAATACTTATTATAGGTACTTGTTTGTGCCAAATTTTATTAACATTTCTAACACAAGTGGCTGAAGATAAATTATATTTTGTTACCACATTTTAAACTAGTTTTTAAACCTATAATGTTAAACGAATGTTTTAACTTAAATTGTTTTGCTGTTTTGTACATATTATTGGTAATTTCTATGGTTTTTGTATGTTTTAACACTTTGTGTATATGTTTTAATGGTGAAATACTTTACAAATGGATTTTTTTTTATAAAAGCAAAATATAATTTCTTTAATCCTGAACTTCTGATGTCCATTTTTCTAATACATAAGTATTACTGTTTTTTCCAATTACACTATACTTTAAATACTTTATTTTACCATTTTTACAATTCTATTTATGCTTTTTATACTATTTTTTCAGGAACATGAGCACTTAAAAAATTATGTGCACAAGATCTCAACTTTGAAGCCAACAGTTCTTGTGGTAGAGAAGTCAGTTGCCAGATTGGCTCAGGATTTCCTTCTCAATTGTGATATAACAGTTGTTCTGAATGTGAAACCAGTAAGTTCTTACATCTAAAACTTTAGCATCTTTGCTGCCACTAACATATATGCACATTCAACAGTGTTGTGCATGACACATGATATCATGATTTTACCTGTGTTACATATGGTTTTGCCATCTATAGTATGGTTGGTAATCTGCAAACTTTATGGCAAGTAGCTATGAAATGTAAATGGGCACCTTTATTTTTTTATGAAGTCTTTTAATGAACAGACCATATGCAATAGAACTATAAAAAGTAGTGTGAAAGCCTTTAATTTGAAAAATGTGAATGTTATTTTGTGATGAATTTTATGAAAAGTGAGTTATGACCGTTTTACTATACATGTATTCATTATTATAAATATTGTTAAATTTGTTTGTAGTCTGTTGTGGCTAGGATTGGTCGATTCACAGGAGCTGATTTAGTTACAACTGTAGATCAAGCAACTAAGTCAAGCATTGGTTTATGCCATTCATTTAACATACAGCAATTTAAGCTTCCTCAAGGTCAGTTTATATATGTTATTATAGTTTTTTTTTTAGTTTTTCCTATGAATAAATGGGTGGCTTCAATCTTCACTTAGTCCTTTAGAGTCTCACTGGTTCCAGATTAGATTTATTATTAGATTTATTATTAGATTAGATTAGATTAGATTTATTATTAGATTTATTATTAGATTAGATTAGATTAGATTTATTATTAGATTTATTATTAGATTAGATTAGATTAGATTAGATTTATTATTAGATTTATTATTATTTATTAGATTTATTACTCTCATTGTGATTTTGTTGGAGGGTTGAAATACAAGTTAATTACATGCGTCTTTTGGATGAAACATTAAGCCATTGGTCCCATGTGAAACATGGCTCAGAAAGTATAAAGCATACTCCAAGCAATGAGATACACGCCATCGTGACAAGATTCAATATTTCGACATAAATTATGTCATCATCAGGAA
>JAOTQE010084100.1:0-15393 GCA_025631205.1 Nesometra sesokonis
AAACAGCTTTACTCCATAAGTCTACATTGTGTTATTTTCAGATTTTTAAAGTTTATCATTACGAGACGGGCGTAACATTAAGTCTACTGAAATTGCTGCAGTTCAGTATTATTATGGTTTCTTTAGTAACTAAATTAACACACAAGGTTTCTTCTCAGCATGTTTTCTAATACAGATGTAACTGAATTACTGCAATAAGGGTAGCAGGATAAAATTGATATTGTCTTTAAAAGAATCCAAGTTAACACGATTTTTCTTGATACTAGAACTTTGTGAAGATTCCCATAAGAATTGCTGGAGCGGATGGTATCCTAACTGGTGTGATGAAGAACACCAGTTCGTCCTAGACGGTTGCCCATTGATGTGTCACCTTTGTGGTGAGTATCAGCAAAACTATAAATACTTCTGTATTATCTTTGGTATCAGTCCTCATGGACTGGTCACTAGTTCCTGTTACTAATTACAGGCTCGTATCCATGGGGTTTTATGGTTCAGAAGAGCTGGATAGAGGGTGGGGGCGATGCCGGATGGAAGGGGCCCGGTGCCAAATTTTGTGTTGCTTTTAGGATCCAGGGCCCTACCCAAGCCAATTTTCTAACAAGATAGCTTTCCTGACTATCTGATAGGCAATTTTCAAAAACAGCATATTGCAAACAATGAGTTTTTTAGCTCAAATAGTATTTGTCCAAAGTCAAATGGGGGAGGGGAGGCTGATCGGGTGGCCCACCCTACCCTTTGGATCAGAGTCTGCTTTTCTAGCAAACCCCTAATAGCACCCCTCCCCCTCAGTTTTCATACATTTTCAAGACCCCGCCCCTTTGATGAGCAGAAACACCTACTTCCCATTTCGACAAGGCATTTCGCACGTTCAATTAAATATAAAACAGTGGTAATTCAAGTATCCAAAAGTATCATATTCTAAAATGTTCTGTACTTTACGTTATTGCCAATCAACGGAAATACCATGATAAATGGTGACTAAACCTGTTAACTACCTTAATATGAATAAACAAAATAAACAAGTATTGATTAAGCAGTATCAACAATTAAAGAATTTATTCAGTACGCTATTAAATAATAATTAACATAACGCAAAAAATCAATGCGAAAAAAAATATACTCTTGTAAAAGTAAATCTTTGACGTTCACATCCTATAACCAGCCCCACTGTGATCGATGTGAATTTTAAGTTTTCTGCACCTAGCCCAAGGTTGTCAGTGTGCTAATATTAGTTTCAAGCATTATTAGTTACGCCGATTCTGTTGCGTGAAGGTTTTTGGTAGTGAGTACGACGTTTTATTTAATGAAAAGACAATTTTTTTTTGTAATTTTGTCTCTTTACGTGTAAACTGGAAGGTTAATCTATAAGGAAACTTTTGGTAAAGAACTTTATGTTGAGAAAGGTACTTGGTTACATTCTTATATGAAATAGTAGTGACGAGGCTTATATTCAAATACACTGTGTATAATTAGTAGGCCTAACTCTCTTAATCGTAAATTTATGAAACTGGATGATGAGCTTGTTTCGTTCGCACCCTCTAGTAAATAAGCGCTGCGACATTCTTCATTTCCAACCACGTCCATGAAAATCTCTATGAAGGTAAGAAGTCATAGGCACACATTGGTTTTGCATTGGAATAGGCTAATACAGCGGTATCATTTTCCATACATATTATATTTGTTTTTTGATATAGTAAATACAGAATGGTATTATTTAGCGCATTAAACCAAACCCTCCAACCTTTGACTATAAAGCAGGTTGAAGATTGACATGTCATCACCTCTGTGATGGTCATTCATCAGAATACGTCATTTGATATTATTTATTTACAATGAAGTTGAAAATTATTGTCTTTTTTTTAATAAAAAAATAAATAATTAACAAAATTGTGTGTTTAATGTTCCACATGTCCATTTTATCCATCTTTTTATTTACAGAACCAGCATTACCAGATTTTGTTTGCAATCCGAGTAAGTAAACGTGCTTAAATGTTTTATTTGTGGCAGAGCCATACAAAATGAGACATAAGTCGCAAATGCTAGTTTCCCACAATAGGCAAACATTTAAAAATGGTCGATTTTTTCAAATTTGATTTTAAGAAATATATAGTTCATACATTCAATTTTCATACTACTTTAACAATTCTCAGAAAAAAAAAATGTTTAAAAATGCAATTTAAAATGACTTTGCTTGGTCAATGTATACGGATAAACAATTTTCAAATGCAGTTTTCTCAAAACTTACATTTTAATTCTTCGAACTTCGATTGTTTATAACTTCGCAAGGAAACATCGTATGAAACTATTTTTTTGCAAGGTAAAGATAATAATGTGTAGTTTTATAATCCATAAAAAGTCAATTTTCAATTATCCGACTTGTGTTATTTGGCTTGGCCCCGCCAAAAATTTAAAAATGTAATGTTGTGACATTCAGTATAGCGCATTACACGAGGCATGTCACTGCAAAACCACCAAGTTGTAAAAAAAAAAAAAATTGTTAAAAGCTTACCAAAGATGGCTGAAGTAATTGGTCAAACAAATATTCTTCTCTACTTGGTTATATACTGGGGCGGATTGCTATAAAACAGTCTTAACTGACGGTCTCAACTTACAGAATAAAGCCTGTTTTAACACATAGATGGTCTTAGCAAAGTCACCCAAGTTAGACCATTGCAATAAAACAGTCTTTCCTAAGACCATGTTGAGTATTGAATCTCCAACAAACACTCCATAGTAACAGGAATTGAGGGCGCTATTTAGTTAATTTTGTGCCACATCACTTTTGATTTTTTTACGAGTTTTAATTTCATAATATGGTATATGTTTAAACATTTAGTCATAACAGTTTATTAAAACAGGCAATTCAAGATAAAATAAGGCTAACGCCACATTGTAAGTGATTTAAGACCATTTATGGCCTCCTCCTAAAGCAGGCTTTGGAATAGCAGGTATAGCAATGGTCTATAATTAAGGACCGTGCGTGACGTCACAATTATAGACTGTCTTAAGGTCAAGACTCTCTAGAGACCGCTTATAGCAATCCGCCCATGTTCTTTATTTGCTTATTTCTGAATAACGTCCTGTGCGACAACTTGGTGGTTTTGCCATAACTAGCCTACAGATATTTTAATGCGCTTAGAAACCCTAACTAATGATCCTTTACTAACTAAACAAATGAAGCCAATACTCGGTAAGCTCCGACTTTGTACCATCTTTTTAAATTAAATTTGTTTTATTTCGCTATTTTCTAAAACTCACCTTCTTGTCGGGGGATCTTTTGTATTTTTTTACAAGTTTCCTAATGGTCTTTGTTCCTTCTAAAGGCCCGGTCACACCGCCCGAACTTTGTTGGAGCGTTCCTTGAACGTTAGGTAGATGAATTCTTTTCACCGTTCCGAGAACGCTCCAGCAAAGTTCTGGTGGTGTGACAGGGTCTGACCGGGCCTTTAAGATCCAGTCACACCGTCAGAACTTTGCTGGAGCGTTCCGGGAGCGGTGAAAAAAAAATTATCTCCCTACCGTACAAGGAACGCTCCAACAAAGTCCAGGCGGCGTGACCGGGCCTTAAGACTCTATTCTATTGCCGAGCGTTAGCTGATCGAGCGGGTAAAACCTTTGACTTGTAATCAAAAATGGCATCGCACAGGTCCGAGTCCCGTTGTAGACTATACAATGTTTTTACAATTTCCAGATTGATCATTATTTCTAAAACGCTTTTGCTGTTGACAAACATTAATTCTGAGCGGGTAGGAAGTATGACTTGTAATGTGAAATGAATTTTACGCACGGATTTACTCTTCGTGATAATTACATGAAAATGTTTTAAAACAGTCAAGCGTCTTCTAACTTCGCCGATCATCACCAGAAAAAGATTAATTATTTACCTATCAACCGACCGACCGGCCGACCAACTATTAATTTAAGTGGTCCGTCTACTCCTGTATAAACAAGAGCGACCGCTCAGCAGGTCCGCGCTTTCACTACGATTTTGAAGTGTAAAGCCGTCTTCCATTAATTACTGTACGGTACAACTAGTGGGATACGTCACATAAAAAAAAATGTAAAGATATAATTGCAGTTTTTTGACAAGGCATCTTGGAAGACAAATTGGACCAAAATACTATTTTATTTTTTTTTGAAGGTTCGTACTTACACACTGATTTAGGTCGAAACTTGGATAGGAATAAGATTTAAAAAAAAAACGTAAATTATTTGGTTGCCCAAAGCGATCGAACTAACGACCTTCGCTTTATTAGGACAGTCGCGTTAAACGATTATATTCTTAACCGACTGCGCCACTAAGCGTGTGATAACTCCTGCTAAATTGTAGAGTAGTTAAAATTATTTACTGCTCACCGGTGAAACGCATTTTTTTCGTGGGTGTAAATGAAACCCCATGTTTGAATAAATTTGAGTCATTTTTATTACATCAATTTGACACAGTATCAGACTAAGGTCAAAGGTCGTCAGCAGCATTTCGAATGTTATTTAAAAATGATGTCTTATTCTCTCGTGTGAATATAAATACATTCCAAAAAAAAAAATTATTTAAGACACATTTTATGTTCGTATGAATTGTGGTTATGAAAATACGCCAAAATACTAATTAATTTTTTTTTCATTAAGGTCAAACGCCATAAACAGTACTTCCGGTCATTTTTACAAATAAAGTCTCAAACACATACGTTCCAAACAATTTGAGGCCATTTTAAAGTGTACATGACTAGTGGTTACAAAAATACCATAACAAAAACCAAATTAATAAGATCAAAGGTTATAAACAGTATATCTGTTCATTTTTACAAATGTATTTTTATTAATGTGAATATAAATAATTATGGTCCTTACGAACAATTTGACACCATTTGCAAGTCCAAGCAACCAGAAGTTACATAGAAATAGCAAAAATATGTCAAAAATTAATTTATAATAATAATTATTAAAATTAAATTATCAAAAAATGTCATTACCGATTATTTTTTTAATAAAATGTTCCATTACAACAAATAGAAATGTATATACTGTGAATATTTAAGAACTAAATAGCACTGATATTTTTAAAGTTGTAATAGTTTAATTTGTAATTGGGTGGCCATATTTAATATACAAATTCGAGCCCCAGATAACGAAATTCAGCATGGGATCGGCCATAGTTTTAATTATAGATGTTGGATTACCATAAGTCAAGCTTCTTTGCCACTTACATCATTATTTTGAGAAAATAGAACCAGCCTGTACTTCCATTAATTTACCTTTGTGAATATTGAAAATGGCCAATTTCTAACTGTTCTTTTTCTTACATTTTAATTCAAACGAAGCAACAACTACTCAGTCAACACCAACCACAGGTATGTAGTGACACAATTTTGTTAATTTTCTTCCAAAAAGATGATTATCGTATGGTAGGCCTATTGTACATTTATGAGGTAAAACGCAATACAATTAGTATAAAATGAAGTTTGGACTTGCACCAATAACCATCTTCTTAAATAAGTGTCCCTCTTTAATAATCGTCCCCAAACTGTGACGAAATTTAATTTGAGATCGGCGTAGTCGTAATTATGCAATGTTGAATTACCTTAAATTAAGTGGATCCAGGATCTACACAAATTTACCACTTCCATCATTATTTTGGGAAAATAGAACCAGCCTGTATTTTTCTGTAATTTATCTTTCTAAATATTGAAATGGCTAACTCCTAACTGTTTTTTTTTCTCACATAAATATTCAAACGAAGTAACTACAACCATGCAGTCAACGCCAACCAAATGTATGTAGTTGCACAATCTTTTAAATTTCTTCAAAAAAGATTATTATCGTATAGTAGTGTACACTTAGGAGGAAAACACAATACAATTAGTATATAAATATGAAGATGGGACTTACACCAATAACCATCTTCTAAAATAAGTGGTCCTCTTGAATAGTCGTCCTCTAGCTCTACCTTATTTTCTTCCCTACAAACCTCGTTTGAATATACATTCCCTTCTAATTTGATCAAATACATCTTTAATTTGACTAAAAAATCACCTATCTAAATAAACAGTTATATGTAATCTTTCGATCTTTATTTTTATGGTGCACAACTTACATCATTATTTTGCGCATATAGCCTTAGGTCTAGTGTACATTTAGGAGGTGAAAGGCAATACAATTAGTATAAATATGAAGATGGGACTTGCACCAAAGGCATCTTATAAAATAAGTGCCCCTCTGGAATATTCGTTCCCTAACTGTACATTTTCCCTACGAAACTCGTTTGAATATATTCTCTTCTAATTTGATAAAACACATCTTTAATCTGAATAAAAATTCACCAACCTAAATAAACAGTACTACAGTATGTAAACTTTCGTTATTTATTTGTTTTATGGTGCACAACTTACATCATTATTTTGGGAATATACAACCAGCCTTATTTCCCTTTAATTTATCTTTGGAAATATTGAAAATGACTAACTCCTAACTGTTTCTTACATTTATATTCAAACGAAGCAACTACAACCATTCCGACAACACCGACTCCAGATATGTAGTGTCCCAATGTTGTTAATTTTCTTCAAAAAAGATGATTATCGTATAGTAGGCCTAGTGTAAACTTAGGAGGTAAAACGAAATATAATTAGTATAGATATATAGATTGGATTTGCATAAATAATTATCTTTTTAAATAAGTTTCCTTCTTAAATAGTCGTCACCTAACTTTACATTGTTTTACCTTATGAGCCTCTTTTGATTATGCCCTTCTAATTTGATTTAATCTGAGTAAAATTCAAAAACCTAAATAAATAGCTCTATGTACCGAATACTTTCGTTCATTATTGTTTATGGTGCACAGTAAGAAACAGTAGTTAATCAAAGCATACTACAAACAGAATGGAACATTTTACTAAATTGCATTTCGACGTTTGTTGATCATTGATCTTAAGGAGTGACGACCATACCCCGTAATGCATAGTCAGTTTTGGGAATGTGGATCATTAGTAACTTGTCGGGTGACGTCCGTACCCCATTGTGCATAGTCTGGTTAGGGTTCAGTTTACTGCGTTGCTCATCTCTTCAGAGTATTATTATACCGTCAAATTACCATTTGAACATAAATTCTATCTATTATATAAAAACTAATATGGAGCATGCGTTAAAAACTAATTAATATGTTAAAGCTAAAATAAAGCAGATAATCTTTCTATATATCAAATAACAGGTTGAACAAATTTAAACAACTTAAATAGGAACATGTTTAGTTGCGAAGTATTTTTTTTTGTAAAATATATTTCCCGTTTATAGTATTTTCAGTTGTTTTGACTTCATCTCAGTGTCCTTTTTCTTAGTCCGCCCTCAATTTCTAAACAGGTTTATGTGGATTTATAACCACCCCGTTTGTAATAACATCTCCATTGGAATGAGTAATCAAAAATTTACAAATATTTAAGAGTTTGGACGTTTAAATGCGCAATTACGCTATATTTTTTATCATCATTTATCATCATCATCATCATCATCATCAATCGCCGTCGTTGTCGACGCCGTCGCCGTCGTCACCGGTGATGGTGGCGGCGGCGTCGTCATTTATTATTTTGCAACTTTTTACAGCTTACAAGATAAATTGTGTTGCTGATAATAAATAAATGTTTTACATTGCTTCAGTAATTTCTATTAATATTAAAATTAAGACCATATTTTCTAAATCTACTGCGATATTCTATACATTTTTTTAACATATTATCCCGCTTTTACTATTATATAGAACAATTAAAATGGCTATGATAACCTAGGTTTAACTGGAAATACTCCTTTTACGCTATTCTGTAAAAGAATTAAACTCCCCACTCTAAAAATCATGGGGTCCATACACTTTAAATACAAATTAATTATATTTTTTTTATCAAACCGAAACACAAAAATAAAATGTTACACAAACCTCAAATCTTTTTTACTTTGTTTTTTATTCTACTATTTGCTCAGTGACATGTGAGTATTGTAACTTTTTTTCTTACAAAAATGTATTCATTAATCGCATCATATTGTATTGTTATGTCGATGTTTATTCGTGTAATAACATGTTAAAAATGTCCTACATGTTTCCAAATCGGTATTAAAGTAAAACCGCTATATACAAAAGTGGCATATAGCCATTATTTTATTTTCAAGATGAGCCTCCTTTCGATTTTTTTAAGTTTGAGAGGCCAATGGAAGAAAGGTAATGTTTACAACAATGTTTACTTTGTTTTGGGCAAAAAGGGGTTTAGGTAAAATCAGATGAAAGAACATTATTACAGTTTGCTTTCTTCATGATCCCGACCACACACTATGTTGCGGTTATTTTTCACCTGCTCTTTTCTTTCTTTTTCTTACATTTGTAAATTCAACTGAAGTCGTAACTCAACCGGCGGATCCTACAACAACAGGTAAAAAGTGAGATTTTTTTAAAACGTTCCAAAATAAAAGAGCGACAATTTAAACACAATGTGAAACATTGTTTTATGTCTTTATGTTTTTTACATTTATTTATATTTTCAATCAAATCGTAACTCAACCACAGGATATTACAACAACAGGTAAGTAATGGAAAATGTTATCATTTCTTTTTGAACTTTCTTACAAACAAGAGCGACCATTTTATATTAACGCTAATCTTTATTGTTTTCTTTTTTTACATAGCCAAAGTCGTAACCCAATCACCAGATCATACAACAACAGGTAAGTAAAAGAAGAATGCTATTAATTTGTGTTTGTATATCTGTTGTCCGTCGTTGCCGACGGACGACGTTGTGTGTATGATTCACCGATGAGTTTTCAAATGGCTCCGTAAGCCGAAGGCTGAAGCACATAGGCGACCGCAAATAGGAACGAGAAATCTAGTGACTGCGTTGGTGGTAAGGAAGCTTGGTGTCGGTTTTCTCTAGCAGCTGCGAGCAGTTCACGTCGATTTGCCTCAAGTCTTTGGATGGCAGTCTTGTTCATTTCAGGCCACTCGCATCTGCCTACTGCTTTCGTTTCCAGTTGCTTTGGGTCAATATGGTCCCACTTAGGATCATCTTTTAGTGTATCTTTGTACCAAACACAATGCGAAACTATTGTTTTATTTGTTTTTTTTTATTCATATATCTAATCAAAATCGACCACTGGATATTACAACAACAGGCAAGCAATGAAGAATGTTATCATTTCTTTTTAAACTTCTAACAAACAGAGCGATCATTCAAACACTACATTTATCTACTCTCTATTTTTTTTTGCATAGCCAAAGTTGTAACCCAACCACCAGATCGTACAACAACACGTAAGTAAAGAGGGAATGTTATATATTTTTGTAACCTTCTAAGAAACAAGAGTTACCATTCACACCCTGTGTCACTATTGTGTTATCTCCTTTTTATTCTTTTCATTCATTTATATATTCAGTTAAAATCGTAACTCAATCATTGGATATTACAACAACAGGAAATTAATATTTTTTTACCATTTCTTTTTAACTTCCTAAAAAAGAGCGGCCATTCACACACTATATTAACCAGATTGTTCTATCAACTCTTTATTTTCTTCTTTTTTACATAGCCAAAGTTGTAACCCAACCACCATATCGCACAACAACAGGTAGGTAAAGAGGGAATGTTATCACATTTTTTGTAACCCTCCAAGAATTTACACGCTATGTGGCACTATTGTGTTATCTTTTTTTTTCTTTTCATTTATTATTCAATCAAAATCGTAACTCAACCATTGGATATTACAACAACAGCAAAGTAATGGAGAATATCATCATTTATTTTCAACCTTCTAAAAAATAAAAGCAACCATTCACGCACTATATTGTTTTATCAACTCTTTGTTTTCTTCTTTTTACCTCTCCAAAGTCTTAACCCAACCACCAGATCATCATACAACAACAGGTAAGAAATGAATAATTTCAAAAAAACGAGCGACCATTCACACACTATGTCTCCATTGTTCTATCTGCTCTTTTTATTAGTCTGTTTTTATATATTTAGCCGAAGTCGTAACTAAATCACCGGATCATACAACAACGAGTAGACATGTAATGGTAAATGAATTGTGTCTTTATTTAAAAAGAAAAAACTTGCCAAAGAAACAATAGTGACCGTTCACAAACTATGTTGACGCTATTGTTTTATCTGCTTTCTTTTTCTTACATTATTAAATTCAGCTGAAATTGTATTTCAACCACCAGATTACAAAATGGTGAAAGAATTTAAATTTTTAAAAAAATTCAAAGAATCCAGCGAGAGCGACAATTTACACAATATATTGACAATTGTTTTATGTATTCTTTTTTTTCTTCCTTACATTACATTCAACAAAAGTCGTTCCAGTTCATCCAACAGGTAAGTAACTGTGAAAGAATGTCATTTTTGCTTTAAACTTTTCTAGAAATAAGAGAGACCGTTCGCTGAATTTAACTGAGGTTATATTACATCAAATTATTTTTCTTATTGTGCCTAAGGGCTTCCATTATAACAAGGAGAGACAACCTCACACATAATAACGAATGGCTTTTTAAAAATTATTTTATATATTTGTTTGCATTTATTTATTTTGAAAAGAAGGAAGGATATCTATGCATGCAAAGAAGGAAGGATATCTCTGAGGACCCTATTTTTCTAAAGACATCAGCAGTTCATTATACAGATGTATTCAAAACAGCAAAGTGAATGTTTATAAACATTGCAGAGCAACGTTTATTTGTATTCCCTATATTACTTATCAATGGCACGTAGTAATTATATATCATGTCTTGTTATGATTGCGTTTCATTGATCAATGTAAATTTTGAGTTTTTTATGGAATTCAATTAAAAAAGTTTACTCGGTTTTTAATTTTAATTTTGTCCTAACAATAATTTATCCTAACTGTTTATAAGCTTGTTCATTTAAATGTAATTTTAAATGGTTAATTTGGGTAATTTAGAGCAAGTAGTTAAGATGTTGGATAAGAGTACAAGATTTTGTTGAACTTATTGCCCAATCCTGGAAATACTGTATAATTCCCTAACATTTCCTGAATGCTGAATAAATTGTTATTGATATTGTTATTGTCATTGTTCTTATTATTACTATTATTGTGCTTCAGAGTACAAACATCTTTTCATAAAAAATTGTCTCTGTGCTACGTAGTTGGTGAAATTTTATTCCAGTTTTTGAATCTTTGGTTTAATCCGTGCAAGAAAAACATTTTCCTTGTCCTTAAAACATTAATATTCTGTATTTTGTACAATCGTAATACAGTATGATCCATGAACGTTGAGTGTGATTTTATTGTCCCGAAGAGTGAAGATTTGCATAATTTAATTTCTAGTATATCAAAATATAATGACATAGTTGAAATAACGTTCTTTGATCTTTGATTATAAAAACCAAATGATGGATTTGCTGTTTATCTCTTTAGAGTTTCCATGTAGTCTGGAATGTCAAAATGGAGGCGTTTGTTATTATGATGGAATGGAACGCTGTAAATGTCCCTATGGTTTTACAGGACCAACCTGCAAAATAAGTAAGGTCTATTGTATATTCCTTGTCTTATTTCAATTTTGATTTGTGTTTTGTTTATCTGTAACTTTAACCCTAATATTAATTTATTTCCAGTGATGTTTTTTTTTGTTTACAGTTGTTGGGTATTGTTCGTGTTAAGAAGCAATGGATATCACAATAAAGAAATACACTTTGATGTCACAGACCATTTTTAAAACATATTTTCTGAAGCTTATAACTGTTGTAATTATTGTTATGGTTTTTATGTTATTTCTTTAATGACAACGGTCTTTAATTGGTACATTTAATTAACTAGCTGCGTTTAATTAGGAGTTTCAATTTATTTTGATAATTATTCCTATTCGGATGTTTTTTTTTGTTAGGACCTATGGTTTAGATTTGTACTTTAATAAATTAGAACATCAATGGTCTGTTTACTTTACACATTTCGAAACCGGGTATAAGCCAGCACATGAAAGCAACTATATTAAAGTCACTGGGCTAATACTAAGGTGTATGTTCACATTAAACCCTGAGTGCGATTCCGTACGATGCGTACGAACAACACCTCCCCAACAGAAAATCCGTTTACTCCACCATACACTGTAAATTAATTCATTATTATATTATATGCAGCATAAATATGCCGAAACTTGACTGAAACCCAGAATAGAACCCTTCAACATTGGCAAAATTGTTAATGTTTTGCTTTTCAAATTTAAAATCCAGATGGTGTTCTCGCCGATGTAAAAGTGCGCCCTCTCTTTGCCATAATCCTTGATCACTAGCACCACCCCATTTCAAATTCTAGGTACGGCCCTGATTATAACATAATATTATCTGACTTTTGTCTCCTAATAGCCGTACATTCATATAAAATTAGAGACCCTCTTATCAGGGGCGGATTGAGACTTGAAAAAGTCCGATAAAGAGTAAAAGTTGAACTAGGTGGGATAGAGGTGGTTCGGTGGCATGCTCCCGGGAAATGTTTTTCTAGACGTCCGTAGATTGTCTTAGGGCGTTTTAACTATCAATAGTGTCTCTGATTTCTTGATATAATAGCAGGCCTATACAATTCTTTTACTTTACCAAAGGGGGAGGGTTAGAGCTCTAAATCCACACTTGATCAGGATGTAGAGGGTAATCCTAATGCCACTTAAACAATTTTTTTCTTTATAAACTTTATTGGTATCGAAATAAATCAAATGAAATCAAAATCCAATTCAGTGCATTATTTTGTTTCAGTGTTTAATTAGACTAACAGGCTACAATTGGAAAATACCTTATCTTACATTACCTTACCTTACCTTACATTGCCTTACCTTACCTTAAAGTACCTTGCCTTACTTTTCCTTACCTTACCTTCAATTCCATTACATTTTTTTTACCTTACATTACCTTACCTACCTTACCATACCTTACCTTACCTTATCTTACTTTACCTTACCTTACCTTACCGTGCCTTACATTATCTTACCTTACCTAACCTTACATTAGCTTAACTTACCTTACCTTACCTATTATTACCTTACCTTACATTATTTTGCATTACCTTACCTTACCTTACCTTATCTAAATTTACTTTTCATTACCTTACATTACCTTAAATTATCTTACCTTAAATAACATATCCTTAACTTACATTATCTTACCTTACCTTACATTATCTTACCTTACATTACCTTATATTACATTACTTAATATTGCATTACCTTACCTTACCCTACATTACCTTACTTTGTCATACACTATCTTACCCAACATTACCTTATCTTATCATACACTATCTTACCTTACATTACCTTACCTTATGTTACGCTACCTTACCTTACGTCACATTACCTTACATTACCTTACTTTAACTTATATTATCTTACCTTACCTTACCTTACCTTACCTCACCTTACCTTACCTTACATTACCTTACCTTGTATTACCTTACTTTACATTACATTATCTTACCTTAAAGAAACATTTCTTCGATAACGACCAAGTAGCTAGGGACTTAAACATTAGAGCAAATAAGTTGAGTTTGGAGTCAAAGTGCTTGCAATATACATGTTTATATTTTTCCGTTTAAACTATTTGGTTAAAATTGACCATAACCCATAATGTTGAACCTTGACCCATCATTCAATAATATGTTAACATTTGGAAGACTCATAATTGATTGATTTGCAACTAGCAGGCACAGCAGTCTCAAATTACCCAAACATGTATAATTATATTTACTCTAACAGGAGTTTGAAACTGGAAATTATGAAAACAGCATTCTGACATTTGACCAATAATTTTGAAAAAAAAAATAAATCACTGTTAAAGTGTCCCTGTTTTCGTAATCAACAGGTGCCGCAAAACATGTTTGATAGTAAATTACTCAGACGACGCACATATTCACTCTAATAGACATTCAAAATGAAATTTCGATAGTTCATTATCTTGACCTTTAGCTAACGTTCTTAATGGAAACTGTATATGCCTTGGATTTACAATTTAAAGTACACATTTTTATGATAAAAGTATCAAATTTGGTATACGTGGTCTGTGCTGTTAATGTTAATGTTGTTATATTTATATAGGCCTATCGCGGATTGTCTCAAATCGCTGAAAAAGTAGGAGATTAAAGAAAAGTAAAAACTACATTGAAGGTGCGTTTTCAAGAGAGTATTGAATCCTTCAATTGAAGGAGCCTGTCGGATAGAACTGGGAAGATTATTTCACAGTTTAAGAGCTGCAAATGCAGGCCCTGTCGCCGTGCGTTAGTTACGTTTTCAGGCGACTAGGTGTAAAAAAAGTACAGATGTAATGTATCTCGTACAGACTAATGGTGAATGAAATATAGTCTCATGACCAAAATCAAGTCAAAAGTTAAAACGTAATTTTTTTACACATCATTATGCTCTGTATTATTTGAGACGTCTACTAATTCTGAATAAATCTGTAAACTGACACACACCACTTATAGCAGTTTTCAGGTTATTTCAAATTATTGAGCACAGTTCAATAAAAGTTTTCAAACATCAAGGAGGATGAATTAAGTTATTTCCGTTATTACTGTATTTACTAGTTAAATGTTTTCTTAATTTAGATGAGCCCCGACCATAGCGGGGCTGAGGCTGGTGTGGTCTTATCGTCATTGTAGGCCTAACGTCCCTTCCCCAACTTAACTTACCACACTACAATTAACAAGGGTTAAATCGTGTAATTAAAGAAATTAAATTTGCAAGAGTATGTAAGAGACATTTTGGATATTTGGAGGCACTAACAATGTCTTTCCACCACCGGCACAACCACGAGGTGACGCGGTATGATGACTGAGACTATACCTAAAAGAGTACCGATTCCATTGAATCGGTGAGAACAGATTCACTGGAAAATAATATGATAATGCAGTATTTATTTTTAAAACGCCAAGTCATCACGTAATACACAATCAATCAACCCATGTATGTGCAAAGTTGTTCATAAAAGCAGGCATTATAACAAGATTGAAATAACAGATAATAACCTATTTGGGTGGGTGAATAGAGTACAGTTTGTTAGCCTTTATTACCCCTCTTATAATATCAGGTAACAGCTTCCTGATAATGTATAATAAGTAAACGGCATGGAAGGCATCATTTTGCCTCGGTGTTGCAGCTTTAATCAGCGCATATGAGGTTTGTACATACCATGTACCAATTTTTAGACCGACTCTTTGCCAGAGAAGGGCAACGCGGATATCATCTTGCCATAGAACACAAACAACCTCCAGTATGAGCTCCAGACTTCTAATTTCATAATTGGAAAAGTAAAGTACATCCGCTGCGCCACGGCCTCTGGCTGTCTTAAGGCCGCCGCACACGTAAGCCAACGGCGCGCGCCAACAGTCACTCGTGCCGCCGCTGCACGCCAATAGCTTACG
>JAOTQE010084111.1:0-15391 GCA_025631205.1 Nesometra sesokonis
GGGGGATTTAAAGGGATTTATTTTTTTTATTTGGCAAAATAGAATTTTGGAAGAAATGGGCTTTTAATATAAATTTCAATAAGTATATGTTGATTACTTATCAATGAATAAGAGGAAAATAACGGTCAGTTTTGGAAGTTTAATTCAAAATATAAAGTCGTTTTCTTTTTTTTAAACTTGCTTCGATTAGTTTCTCATTATTTCACATTGTGATGTTTCATTTATTGGTAAACTCACCACAATTAAAAAAGTGGTATATTAAAGATGTCTATACGAAAAACAGGAAGGAAAATTACTAATAAAATAACAAGGAAATCACCTTTTTTCTTTAGGCCTAAATACCAAAAAAAAAACATGTGGCCTTTGACACTTTAATTTTTCAGTATTGAGTGAGGTTTTGATTAAATTGAACGTTTAATACGTGCTCCAGCCGCACCGCAATCTGATAAGATTTAACTATCAATAATATTGACGAAACAGCAATTACTTAGAAATTGAATTAATCAAAACTAATATTTAAAAATAGTTGGATTAAACTATGCAATGATACAGAGAAGATGCGATCAATCCTAGACTATAGTATATGTATATATTGAAAAACAGACGAGGCGACGCTGGGGCCCAGGCAGCGCGTAGGGCCATATAATTATTCAAATATATTTTATTTAAAAAAATACACAAAATTTGGAAAATTTCAGACGAAACTGCTGCTTCGTCTGCCTCATGCTGGCTACGGCACCGATGAAGCCTCTCTTTGAAAAAATAACACCCTCAAACAAGGTGAATCTATCTTGTTAAATTACTAGGAAAATCTATCTAGCATCACAGAGAAATACCTAGTAACTGGTAGTATTGATGCTCAATTTGTAATTGATTGTCATTGTGTCAATTATAATTAGTCTAAAGGTCTATTAATGACTTTTCCTATTGTATGGCATTGTTGACCATATCCTCGGTAGGCTCCCTTGTGAGGTTAATTGAGAGATTTGGGTCTTGGTTATAATGGGATAATATAGATAGGTAGCAAGGTTGGTGTCTACCTTGTCACTATCGTTATCTATTATGTTAACAGAGTTATTTTTCAATTGGTTGGGAGTGGTGCTGTTAGGTCGTTAGAATAAACTAGGTGTGCGACAGGTTCCATCCCGGGAGTTTGGGATTTGAAATCAGACATGCTACCACCAAGCTAAAGTACCACTACCCCTACTCAGGATTAATATCAAAGATCTAATAATGTAAAGATAGCACGCTGGCCGATTTTAGCATGGAATTTCTGTAATGACTATGTACGCCACCTACGTTCAATTCTACTTCTTATTTTGTAGGGGGCGCTATGAAATGTTTGTTTTATTCTTGTTTTTATAATAGTTATTTATTTAAAATAATTATTATACGGATTTATTTTTCAAAAGGATGATACTGAATTTTATATAGATATTAATATTATATCATTAGTATTTAAATAAGTGCGTTTGTGTTATCAAATCAAATCATTTTTATTCGCAATATTCTACCTGCGCGTTCGTTACTCCTTATTTTGTAGCGGGCGCAATTTTATGGCATTACGCGCTGGAATAGGCCAGCGAGCTATCTTTACATTGTAAGATCTTTGATTAATATTTATAAACAGACACACAGAGAGATTTAACGCGAATCACGCTTACTTAAATATCGTTCCATTAGAACATAAAAATCGGCCTGTTTTATTCGAATTTTGTTTACAGAATCTTTGTTTTGATACTGCTTTTGTTAAAACAAATTAAATTCCGGGCCTCTAAACCATCTATACAAAACGGATTAATCGTTACTAAGGTTTCTAAACCACCACTGCATATTCGTAGATTTACGGTAATAATATATTCTTCATTAACCATGATAGCCTGTTTACTTATGGGACTGGAACTTTATCATAATACTAGTCCATTTAATTAAAGACGGAAATCGTAATGTTCAAATAAATGCGGCGGCTGAAACTTAGGAGTATGCTATAAGGTGATTATGGATAGCCTTTAAAAACGGCGATTCGGTTCACATTCGTAGAAACAAATCATCAGGCATTACATGCGTCCAATAGGTGGATTGTATTACCTGTACTTGAATCACCGTAAACATTAAATGAATACCGAAAGGCAGTGGCTATTCTTACGACGAGTCGTAAGAATAATTCTATGGGTTTTCTTTCCATCTAGTAAGAATAATTGCCTATAGCCACTTTCATGCCGAAAACCTCATAAAAAGCAATACAATAACAGACTTGTAGCAAATCTATAGGTAGGGCGGTAGGCATAGATTTATTAGTACGGCTAGATGGTGAACTTCCACGGAATAGATAGCCCAAAGTGCAGTTCCATGTATGCACCTACTATTCCGGAATCCAACCAACAAATCGTGGGACGTTCTAATGCTGTTGCTATGTCGAAATCGCGCACGCGCAATCTGTAGTAGAAGTTTCAAATTTATCAATAAATGAAAGTAAAATTAATCCAAATACAAAGACTTGAACAACATAAAATATATATGACATATGTAAATACATGACAAAGGAATGTTAAAAATGCAACAATTATAAAACAGTTATGATTATTTAACTTACATGTTTTGACGTAGCCTGACGAAATCAAAATAATAGGCGCCTACATGGGACTGCCATTTTACAGTGTTAAGATAACCATCTAGCCGTATAATATACTGTATATATGGCTGTAGCTCGGTAGCATGGTTAATTTAAATATTTATATAGCGTGTAATACTACGGTCTCACGCTTAAAACAAGTGAGAATATAGAATCAGAAAGTTTTCAAAAACGCCGTTTAAAACAGAAAAAAAGAGAGAGAATCACGAATTGGGATGTTTTTTGGGGGGTGGGGTTAAATCCCTATTTTGGTTTTGACGGAAAAAGAACCTGCTTGTAATGTGCAATGGCAGGTCCGGCTTTACCGTTTAAAATCCTTATATACAGCAGCTATGCTTCTATTACTCCATACTTATTAACCCTCCCCCCACCCACCCATCCTCCAAAAAAGGGCAACTTTTAGGGGCGCTTAAACCTGTTAAGCCCCCACCCCCTTAAATCAGCCACTGTAAATTATTAATTGAAGTACACTTTATAATGTAATATAAAAATAATAATTTACCGATAGTGTTGGATCAACACTGGTATATGATTTCAGACGGTAGCCGAGAGAAAATTAAAGTTAGCCAAGGTCACTTCACGTAAATTTGATTAGATATTTTAATTAGTTTTTTTATTGTTGCTACAAACGAAGATACAATTGTTGTTTAAATTAGGTAAATTAATAAATTGCAGATTTAGAAATTACAATTGCATTTTACTGGTAGATTTTAGAACTAACAATCATTAGAACAATCAGTTTGTGTTTTGTCTGAAGAAATACATTCATTTACTAAATTAAGAGCTTCACTGATTTAGATGAAGCATTTTTTATCATTTTTAAGGTAAAACTTTTATAGAAGCGGTTATTTGAGAGGGCGCTAATTCAAACGGGCGCTTATTCGCGTGAGTACGGAATATTACCATGATGAAGATAATGAAACGATACTTTATTGTACCCAATCGAGTGCCGCAACCAGCTATGAGAAACTGGGGCAACTGTCCCGTCAGTTTTTTTTTTTTTTCAAAAAAAAGAAGGAAGGGGAAGAGAGAAAATGAGGAGGGATTTTTACCAGAAATGGGATCTATATCTACCTGATCAAGCTAGCAGATAATAGCTCCAATTGGTCTTTTTTCATCTGGGATAATTGAACTTCTCGTCAAGGTGGAAATACAGTATAGTATTATAATAGTCACACAATATAGACAGTCAACATTCAATTTTTGTGCTTCGTTACATTTTGCAAAATTTACCCCAAAAAAGATAATTTAAAGGCAGGAGAATACATGTAAGGACGCCTATTTTTCAATTTTCTCCTGCAGCTGAGAGGTTTCACTTCCAAACTACCTACGTCCCACGCCACATTTGCGGTTTGTGGGTCACTGATAAAGTCATATTGCACTGGTAGTTTTAGATGTGTGGTTACGACCATGAATCACTGGTAATTTCTTTAGAACGACTGTTTTCAGAAAATAAAAGGACGTTAATATTAGCTGGAAGTAATGAAATCACAAATAATACCAAATTGAAATAAAAACACCGTTTTTATCTTCATTTTGTAGCCACATACTACATTTATTCAAAAGAGATGGCCTTACGGATACATATTAGCAGAGTTTGGGTAAAACAAACACCACCATCATCAAATCTTAGTATAGTAGGCCTACTTAGTATAGGCTAGTATTCTATATAGTAATTTTTATTTTTATTAAGTAATTATAATGACGTCTAATGTAATTTTAGCTTTCAATTTTAATTAATGTAAATTAAGATGTATATCTTTTATATTTATTAAGTATTTTTTTAACAGGACCATATGTAAAACAGGCTTAAAATCTATGCCTGACTATGTTTTTCCTGTATAAATATGTTTGAAATAAAATAAATACAAAATAAATAAATAAATATATACCAGTGACTGAATACTATGCGTTATTCCCTACTGGTCCATAAACCACGAAAAATAGAATGCTAGCTATCTAAGATGGTGGTTGTTCTACCCAAATCAGTGTCTGTTAATACAAAGAATAACTTTAGAATAATAACGTGATTAATAAATATGTTATCTTAATGAACAAGGTTCAGCAATGTACTTCCAGATCAAATGTAAGAAAATATCTATATTTACTCTTCATCTTCTATGGATAACAAAGGACAGACAAAATGTGTTGTATTTTAAAGCTGCATTGCACTGTTTCAAAATTTGTGTTAGGAGTAAGAAACACCGTCCCTAATATTGCTAGCATTGCAGAATTAGGTCGAATAGCCGTATATGTCGAATGTTTAAGTTCTGTTGTCCGATATTGGTTAAAAATTCTTGAAAGTAGTGAAGATAAACTTATATCACAACGTTATAGTTCTCAGCTAAGAAAAGTTGATAGAGGTTAGCCTTGTTGGGCTGGAAACATTAAGTTTTTACTTTATTCCGTTGTTATTCATATTCGAAACTAAGATACTTCAAGTTATTCAAAACAAATATTGAGATTACTGATTAGTCATCGTTTATTAAATATCCTAAACATAACATTAAAATGGCATGTTGGTGTTCATTTACTGACCAGTTTCCAAGATCATAGCCAGAGTAGTCTGTACACAACATTGAAAACATTGCCTCTAAAACACATGTTCCGATGAGCAATATTACATCGCCTGTCTGCTGCAATGAGTAGAGCGCGCGCTGTACCTCTGTGGCACGCGTCGATCAAGTGTCGTTGGAAAATGATCTGGCTCTAGTGTCAGACAACTCTTCTGCCAGATAAGCACAGGTTTTGCTACATCAGGTTTTGCAACATGTTTCATTGAAATGGATTGAAGAGGGCTAAACATTGTGAAAAAAATCCAGGGCCAAATTGGAATAAAAGCTGTTCTCTGAAAGTTGGAAAAGATACAATTTTATAGATGAAAGTCGGGCTGTGGTCGACCAAAACTGTTGATTGGAAGAAAATCTTCGTTATGTGGAAAACACACTTTGTTCCAAGGAAGAAAACTCATGGTACTCACAAATTGCACAGGCATGAGCAACCTTGGAGTATCTCAGACCTCTATGAGATATATACCAAAATAACTTGTATTAAAAGTCGTACAAGCAAATAAGAAGTTCAAGAATGCATGGAATGGTTCGACAAAAAAAAACGCACTACAGAAACATTGATGATAAGTTTTCGACGACGGAGAAGCTTAACAAAAATTGAGATTGCGCGCAATATGAATGGATATGTCTGAAACATTCCTTTTTAACTCTTTATTTAATTTGGTTTCATGAACAAAAATCCTAAAGAATTAAGTTGAATTTTGGTATGTATACTAAGAAAATTATGGGCGTTTGTGTGTAAATATTTAGAAACTGATGTAAGAGCGTTTTGGAGACACCGAGTGTCAAAATACTACCCTTTTTATGCCCACCAGATATACAGTGGAACTCATTAACTGTTGCACAAAATTTTAATATCAGGGGCGGATTTAATTTGTCAATGTTTTGTACTTCTGTATTTTAGAATATGTAGGCCTTTTTTCTGAAAGATTTTTTTTGTTATTGGCAGCGATTGCCTTCCACATCAATCCTATCTTTGTCCGGTTAACTAGTTTCAAACGAGTTTGTGCGTTTTACACAACTGCTGTCAGGATCGAGCAGCTAGTTGGATCTTGTCAACTAGAATCTTAATAAATTTCTTTTGTTGAGGTGATTTTCATAAACTATCGGGTTTGTTATACCAACTATTGTGCTGGTTTCGCATTTGCTATTTAAGTGTTAAATACCTCCATGACTGGCTTACAGTTTATCTAATTGTGTTCATAGGGTAATTCCGTTATTGCAATGTTATAGCAGGGAACAGTTAACTGTTCCCTGGTTATAGGCCTTGAAAGGGGCATATGTATGTTAAGTTCCCTATTTTTTTATTATATAGCGAAAACACAAATAAAACAAAAATAATTTTATCAGAAAAACCGTATGCACGTGATCCATATTGATTAGTACTTAACCTTGAGGTTTCATCTATCAAATTCTATTGTATTCCTCTGACACTTCTAATTTACATCGATCAAGAATATTAGGCCTATGCTAATCATACTCAAGTCATTCATACTAATAAGATGCGGTGTTCATAATATTTGATTGACGGTCTATGTAGGTCTATTATAGATTTATATGTGAGCAGTGGCCATAGTATGTGGCGAACTTAAGGGAGGGGGATTAATAGGCTTAAGCACCCTCCCCCTCCTCCTGAAATTGACTCAAAAAATTGTTTTATTGACAATCAAAATAGATGTACAGATTTCTTCTTTTTTTTTCTTTTTTTTTGCTTGCTCGAAACGAAATCGGGTTTAAGCCACCTCTTCCCTAATCACAATCCTGGTCCGCCCCTGATGGCGGAATGATACTGTTCCTAGCGTAGGCATGTCAAGCGATGCATCTACGCCCGCATCCTGAGTTTGCGCAAGTTCTAGCGCAGTTCTGTATGTGACACATGCATAAAACTTGCTTGCTTCTTGATTGTTTTTCGATTTTTTGTTTGTTTGTTTGTTTGTTTGTTTGTGTGTTTGTTTGTTTTTGTTTGTTTGTTTGTTCGGTTGGTTGTTTGTTTTTTGTTTTTGGTTTTTTGTTTGTTTGTTTATTTACTTTTTGTTTTTGTTTTTTGGTTTTTGTTTGTTTGTTTGGTTGGTTGGTTGGTTGGTTGGTTGGTTGTTTGGTTGTTTGTTTGCTTGGCTGGTTGGTTGGTTGGTTGGTTGTTTATTTATTCATTCTTTCGTTCGTTCGTTTGTTTTTTTGTTTGTTTTTTCTGTCATTACTTACTTACTTACTTACTTACTTACCTTACTTACTTACTTACTTACTTACTTACTTACTTACTTACTTACTTACTTACCTACTTATACACTTTTATTTATTCATTTATTTATTTAGTTATCCGATCGTGGTTAAGCACCCCTTGCCAAATTTCTGGGTAGGTCTTGTTAATCTCTAGGGGACTTAATGACATGATCATAATAATATTCCAAAATACCGTAGTAAAGTATTATGCATGTGGAGCTTGAAGCTTGATACCTTTTGATAAACTCTGAAACGGAGAAAAAAAATACATTATTCATGTTAAAAAAAAAATAATAAGTCTATTCTCAAATGAAGTGGGTATTGGGCAACGCAATTACAATAACAAATTAATAGAGCATTCATGTCACGGTGCAGCTTAACCTTACCAAATTCGACTGAAAGAAAGAAATACAGTACATGTTTTATTCATATTTTAATAATAACAATCGTCCCTAAGTTATAATAGGCATACCTACTTGGAAGCGTAATAAATTAATTAGGCCTATAGTATATTTTATAACAATTTAATATAGTATAATGGGAACTGTGCAGGTAGAAAGGCATTAACTAATTTTATTTACCGGTGGGTAACATTAAAAGACACATTAGAGTCCATCAAAATGTCCCCTTTTTAGGATGATCTCCCTCCCGTAGAACAATTTTGAAAACAATAAACCTCTGGACGCTCATACAGAGCATCTTGAACTATATAGTTGAAAAGTGGGGATCCCCACTCAAAAATATGTGGGGACAAGTTTTTTTTTCTCTACATTTTGTACTCTTTATAATTGTTTGCTTGATGCCCTCACGTGCCCTCCCCCACCCCTTGGAACCGCGCCTGAAACCTACACCAAGGTAAACCATTAAGTCCAGAGACTTCTTTCCAATGGGTGTCTTTTGTTGATTGAGCGATACACCAGAAAAATACTCCCTACTTTTTATCAAAAGAGTATACTGCGTTATTTAACATGCACATAATCCATGCTGTACATCGAACTAACGGCTTAGCGTCTCATCCGAAAGACGGTGCGCCGATATTCACTTGTATTTCGACCCTCTAGTCGAATTACAAAATAATTGCGATGTAATTTTGATCGGGACCAGCAAATATCCGCGCTGTTTGCCTTCTGACCCTTGCATATATCCGAACGTCAAGATAAAGATAGAAGACAAAAATTATTCAATACAATACACTCGTGACCTGGCCATGTCAAAATAATGGGTAAAAATGTCTCGACTAGTTTTTTATAGTGCCACAGCTCTTGTAATAATTACACCAGCATTCAATATTATATAAATATTCCATTAGCTTTTGTTGTTATTTTTAGGATTTGGACATTTTGCCACGGACGCTTCTGGTGAGGACGAGATGGGTTGGACATACGCGCGCTTTGTTTTTCAGGCATCGTTCGCAACAACGGCCACCACAATCGTATCTGGTAAGAGGACTAAATTATCATTGGCGTAACCAAGAGTTTTGTGGAGGGGTGTTTTGCAAGCCAAACAACCACACAATACTCACACAATATTCCACCAAGCAAACATAAATTTGCTTTATTTTTATGTACTGTACCTACATGTTATGCTAATGTGAGTATTCGGTACATCTACAGGTACATTCGGTACATTAATCAGAGTTTGGAAACACAAATTATATCTAATAACACCTTATCTAATGATTAAAATTCTGAATAATATTTAAAATTATAATTAATTAATTTGAATGTATGGTTGGATTATCGGATAAGTACATTAAGTGAAGCTTTATATTCAATTAATTGTTTATTTTATTATTTTGTGTGAACCGTTGACATGGCAACACAGTCAACAATGACATTACCATTATTAGAACTTTGGGTTAAGTGCAGATACATTTTAACACTAATTCTTATAATACACGAGAACCATCAACGATCTATAGGCCTACAGTTCAAGAGAGTAACTTGGATGTGAAATAAATATTGATAGAGTTCACTGAATATGCAGTAAATGCATTTTTCATTACAATTTATATCTACTTTTTGCTTGAATTGTAGTTTAATTATTGCTTTTTCCTTTCTTCTTTGTTGGTTATCTCGTTTTAATAGTTCTCTAATAATGCTATGGCATAGCCCTGTAGATATTATTGAATGTTTAATGCAATAATTGCACGTACAATCAATAAAAAACACATTATTTCATTGTATCGGCGCTCTTAATTCACTCCTAGTTCTTATTTAGCTTTTTTGTGGTATGAACTCATTTATTTTATTTATTTATTTTTTTGTATTCTTTCTTTTTCTCTTTCGTGGGGTCGTCCCACTTTTATTCAAAATGCATTATAACATATTTTCGATTGTTTCCACAATTACAAAACATAAAAATTCAAACATTTTGAGAAGTCAACAGACAGGCCTACTAGTAGGTCTACTACACAGTGAACCTCAATTTTTTTTGTATTCATTTTAGTAGAAGGATGCAAAAAAATGTAAAATTGAAATTGGATTTGAGGAGGATAAAATGCAGTGAAAATCCACTTTTACCAAAGGGTGCCCTCTTCAACTCCAACTTTCAACCAAACAGAACATTAAAATTATCACCAATTACAAATATGGCAAGGCAACTGCGTCTATTTTTGTAGATTTAAATAAGGCTTTCTACACTGTTGATCATTAACTTCACATAGGTAAATTATATAATTACGAAATCCAATCATATGTATTAAATTGGTTTACTTCATGTCTTATTAACAGGTCTAAAATTGTTCAAATTAACTCTTGTCAATCTAATTCTAGGAAAATGAACATCGGTGTTCCTCAAGGATCCAATTTACGTCCGCTGTTGTTGATTATATATATTAACTCCTTACCTAATATCACTAACTCTAATTATGTAATGTATGCAGGTGACCCTATCATTCTATGTACCTCATCCAGGCGCGGATCCAAGGGGGGCCCAGCGGACCCTGCCCCCGCCCCCTTTTGAAACCAAAAAATACATTTTTTGGCACAATTTTGAAGAAAACGGGCAACCACGCCCACCCGAACCTACGTTTACATGCAAGTTGCCCCCCCCCCCCTTTCGGTGGATCCTGGATCCTCCCCTGTCATCTGATCCTATTATTCTTTAAAATGAACTAGATTTAAACATGCACAAAATTGCTAATTGGTTTGAGAAAAATAAACTTACCTTATGTTAAGAAAACTAAATGATTTTTGGTAATATTCCACATCTTAACTAAAATCTCAAATATTAAACTATACTATTACTATTGACAGAATTTATGCTTTCAAATATCTTGGAGTTGTATTTGATAAAAACCTAACATGGTCAGAACATTTTAATAAATTATGCAATATTTCTAAACAAATTGGTGTCAAACGGTACGCCGTAATTAAGCACTTCTTTCCAGGTAATACCCTGAAAATTGTTGGCTAACACTCTAGTTATACCCTTGTTTGATTACTGTAATTGTGTCTGGTAAAACTTTAATATTAAACTTTCAAACTTTTTAAATAGGCTGGGAATGTTTCTATTGTCTAAAGACATTCGAACTCCAGTTATTGAAGGTGTAAAATTGATTATAAATGGAAATTGGAGGAACAACTTCTTATAATGTTATTTAAGCGTTTAAATGAAAGTTGACCATAATATTTATCCAAAAAATATTTTAATGATTGACTGCACTCTCATTGTATGCGAAGACAAAGTAATAATAGGCCTATACTATAGAACCTTCTTGAAATAATATGCAACGTAAACGAAATTTTACATATTATATCGCTCAACCAAATTATGGAACAACCTCCCAGATGACATTAAAATAAACTTTAAATCAATGAAACTTTCAAATTTTAAAAAAATGGCATCTCTAACCATTAATGCTATTATTAACATCTTATTTTGTTTACCTTGCATACTATTCAATAGAATAATTGAAAAAGAATGATATATCTTTTATGCTTTATAAATTTTAAGATGTTACTTTTATTTTATTTTACTGAACCTTGTAGTTAGAATTTGTTCGTTTTTCATATTGTAATAATTTAAAGAATTTGCTTAAACTGAACTCAATTTGGAAATCAGTGCTTTAGCACTGAAAGTAATATTCAGTATAAAGATAGAAAAAATAAAAATAAAATTGGATTCATAGAGAAAAAAATTGCACGCAATAGACATAACGGCAATCTCTGGAACAAGCGTTTTTTACCCTTCGTTTTAAATTTAGTCGCATGAACAGAAATCTTAATAGATTAAATTGAAATGTGATCTATAATCTTAGGACATGATGAATTTTATGTGTGT
The DNA here is from genome assembly GCA_025631205.1 of Nesometra sesokonis. Taxonomy (NCBI): domain Eukaryota; kingdom Metazoa; phylum Echinodermata; class Crinoidea; order Comatulida; family Antedonidae; genus Nesometra; species Nesometra sesokonis. The sequence continues at coordinate 11,707 of JAOTQE010084111.1, forward strand.
AAAGATTTCGAAGCTGACACAGGAGTGTTTCAGACATATCGATTGTCAAGTTTCGACCCATTTTTATTGCCATCCGGTATATTTTTCTTTGTTGTCCATTATACGGAAATTTATTAGAACCTTTAAAAGTTTACATTAAGAGCCTTTGCAGGTTCGCCAATCGGTCTAGAACTTTTTTGGGAATTGCGAACATGTCTTTAGAACTTTTTTAGGTTCATCAAATCTAACACGAGAACCCCTCAAAATCAAAGGACTCCTTTTTCCGAGGGTTCGACAACAATGAATCAATTTTGAACCTTTTTAGGTATTATGTTCGTTTAGAAAGCTTGAAAAAAGAACAAAATGGGTATAATCAAGAACATTGATCAACTATTGTAAAAAACGGACATTTATTAATTAAATTTTCGTTTGATGAATCGCTATCGAAATTTCAAGGGTTTAATGTTTGTCATTTTATTTATAGAGGTCACTGCATGGTAACAATTTTACTTACTAATCAGCAATGTATATGCAATCAAGGCTATTTTACTTCAATAATTGGTGGAGATTAAAACCAAGTTTCATTAGAATTATATAATGCAACAATAGTGAGGTTTCGCAAACTTACGAAATACAAAAACGAAAACGGATAGGTCACACTTCAATTTTTGAAAGTTGCTAAATGTGTTCAAAAATATATCAAAATTTCTACCTATGAATTGTTGATGATCGTCGTAAAATACTAACCAACTGTGACAGATATTTAGCGTGTTCTATTCAAATGTTACAAGAATGTATGACGTATCCGTTTTCGTATTCGTATTTCGTAAGTTTGCGAAACCTCGCTATTGCATACAAAAGTTGACGAACATGTTTCAAAGAATTGAACCAGGTATTATTGTGTTATTTAACAATTATGCCATTGCCATGGTAACAATAAATTAATCAAATATCGCTTCCATGTTGGTGATTATTGCTTTTTATGGATGCAGGTTAATTTATACCAAACCATACTATACAGTTTTTATGTACCACGTTTCATAGCATTGACATTTAATGTAGGTAGATAGAGAGATTTAAATTTTACTTTGTTTTAATGCAATTTTAGAGAAATCTGCATACAAATAATTAAGTTGTAAATGAGAAGTTTCGTAAATGAGAAGTTTCGTAAATGCGAAGTTTAATCATTCCTATGAATAAAGATTTTTTATTGTTTAAATCTCGCGTTTTATAGTCTAGAAGTAACAAAGTACAAAAATCAAAGCAAAATCAATCTTGAAGGTTCTTGTAAAACAGAGGGTTCGTAAATGAGAAAGTCGACAGTATTTGGCAATATGTAAGATTAATGTTTGTATTATTATATTTGACAGGAGCGATGGCAGAGCGGGCTAAGCTTGACTCCTACTGTGTCTTCTCTTTCCTGAACACCCTGGTATACTGCTTCCCTGCTCACTGGGTGTGGGCTACAAACGGATTTTTGTTTAAATTAGGAGCTGTCGATATCGCTGGGGCAGGCATGTATTTTACTTACTTATACCTATACTTTACTTAATATATTAATATATTTTGCTACATACAATGCAGAAACAGAGTTTACAAATACGTGAGTCTCAGCCAAAAAGAATCTCATGATAGAAAAATTAAAAAAATTAGTCATTGGTATCTTCTCATAGAACATAATATAAGCTGTCATCTACATTTTAAACGACATTAATTGGATTAGTAGGTCCAAGGATATTAACATTTGAAATTGTCATGTATGGAAATACAGTTTTTGCTCAAAAAGCAATCTAAAAATTAACAATTAAAAGCCTAAAAACTGCAGAAATTCTGTATGAAGGACAAATTCCTGCATAAAAACTTACCTATAAAGTATATTATAATATAATATAAGTACTATAGTACCCATAATTGATTAAAATTATCAATCAGAAAATTGACTTCAGACCAATTTTGGTGATCTTTTAATTTGATTTCAACTAGAAAATATTATTGTGTGATATTATGAAAAAAAAATATTTTGAGAGTAAATGCAACTGGTAACTGATGTCTATTTTCCAAATTCTTTGTAGCTAAAATATATTTGAATCGCACAAATGTGACAGAATCAAACCAAATGAGACAAGAAGGCCGGCACTGTTGATCATAAATTTCTCATATGTAATCCAATCATGTATTAAATTATTTTTTTTTATATCTAGTAACAGGTCTCAAATTGTTCAAATCAACTCTTGTCAATCTAATTCTATGAAAATTAACATCGTTGTGACTCAAGGATCCAATTTAGGTCCGTTGTTGTTTATTATACTACATGTGTTAAACTCTAATATCACTACTCCAAATGTGCAATGTATGCAGATGACACTGCCATTTTGTGTACCTCATCTGATCTAATTATTCTTCAAATTGAACTAGATTTAAAAATGCACAAAATTGCTAAATGGTTTGAAAAAAACTTACCATGTCACCTTAGGAGCTCCGTATTAAGAAAACTAAATATATATACATCTTAATTAAATTGTAAAATATTTAACTAATTCATAAGCATATTACTCTTGACAAAGTTGATGCTTTCAAATATCTTGGAGTTGTATTTGATGAAAACTAACATGGTCAGAATATATTAATAAGTTATCATGAAATATTTATAAACAAATTGGTGTTATACGCCATATTAAGCACTTCTTTCCAGATTATACCCTGACTATTTTTGGCTAATACTCTCGTCGAAAAATTAAAAATCAAGTCATTTATGAAATTAACATTATTATCTCCAAAATCAATTTCATACGATGTTTCCTTACAAAGTTATGAACAATCAAAACTTCAAACATTTAGAATGCAAGTTTTGAAATATAGTATACTGTGACTAAGCAGGGTCATTTCTCCATTTTTGGAGATAAGCAATTACATTATTGAAACTTTGATCATTTTTATTTCTGCCTATTGTGAAAAATTAGCTTTGGGACATATGCCTCCTTTGTCCTGGCTCTGCCACAAGTAGTTGCTTTTTAAACAAGAATTTACTTACGTTGTTAGTTTGTTGTTTTGTTCGAGAGGAGGATTTCTGATCTCTTGTCCAGATATGTGTTACGTTGTCCCAGATATGACGCCTTTTCATTTAAAAAAAAAGGTCTTATGAAACCGTAAACTTCACTAACACGAAAATAGTGTTTGAATTTCTCTTTAAGTACACTGTCTCCAGAGTACGAATAAAACTTTATTGCAATCAAAACAGATTGAAGTTTAACAATCAATTTCACTGAATATGTCACACCGCCCGGACATTGTTGGAGCGTTCCTTGAATGGTAGGAAGATAATTTTTTCAACGCTTTAGGAACGCTCCAGCAAAGTTCTGGAGGTGTGACCGGGTCTGAAAGGCCCGGTCCTGCCCTCACACCGCCGGAACTTTGCTGGAGTATTCCTGGAGCGGTGAAATCCCTACCGTTCAATGAACGCTCCAACAAAGTTCGGGCGGTGTGACAAGGCCTTTAGGTTCACCAATTTTGGAATAAACCGTAATTAACAATAAATGTTTTCGACCGGTTAGCTTTAATGAAAATTGATCCCGTGTTGTGAGACACCATGGATAACCCGAAAGTCCACAGTAGCGTTATTTTCAGTGAGGTAGGCCTTGTTACAACCGGTAATGTAGAAAATCCCAGCAAATGTAGAAACGTCAGCTAAAGTAGAAACTATCAACAG